>PVJH01019792.1:0-43042 GCA_004026705.1 Nesogale talazaci
TACCATATGACCCTGCAATCCCCCTACTGGGCATATACCCAGAAGAGGCCAGCAACAAACCACGACCAGACATCTCTGCTCCAATATTCATTGCAGCACAGTTCACAATTGC
Source organism: Nesogale talazaci (assembly GCA_004026705.1). Taxonomy (NCBI): domain Eukaryota; kingdom Metazoa; phylum Chordata; class Mammalia; order Afrosoricida; family Tenrecidae; genus Nesogale; species Nesogale talazaci. The sequence goes on from PVJH01019792.1 coordinate 113, forward strand.
AAGGAGTTGGAAACAAGCCAAATTTCCATCAACTGATGTATGGATTAACAAGCTGTGGTACAAACATACAATAGAATACTATGCATCACTGTAAAGCAGTGATGAACACATGAAGCACATCACCGCATAGGAAGAACTGGAGGAAATTATGCTAAGTAAAGTTAGCCAAATGCAATAGGACAGGTGCAACATGAGTCCACTAAGGTAAGTTTAATTAAAAAATGCAAAAGGGATATCTGGGAAAAGCTACTATATACAGAAATGCCTGGAGAGAGGTCCAGGTAGTATGGCAGGGGCCAGTCTAAATCCAGGCCTACATATGTTAGCCAACTGGAATGGGGTGTGGGGCAGATGGTGATCTGTAGAGAGGGATTAGGGTAGTGATCCTCCAAGGGGAGCATATAGCTTTATATGCTCCACAGGCAAAGAGGGACCAAACTTAAACCCAGTGACCCAGGAGGTGAATGCAGTGTGATGGCATTGAGGGGAACCAGCGGAGGCGTCTGAGCACACAACTTCAGTCTGACCTACGGGAGCAGCCACTTCTCCACCAGGAGAGTTTGCCTTGGAGATCAGTACTGAAGCTGCAGCCTGGGGAGTGAGAGATGCCTGATCATAGCACATGAGAACAAATGAAGGTGGAGGAAGAGAGAATGATGTGCATCCTGGCCTACTGAGCCTGCGGGCCGATGTTTCCCCATAGAACAGCTGATGCACAAAGAGGATCATATGGCTACATGCGCTGACCCAAGGTCTTTTGGGGGAAACAATGGAGAAACAGCGTCAGGATTATACTCTGTCTGACAAAACCACACATGGCAAAACACTAAGGGTGTGCAACAGAGTATGGAGTTCATCAGAGTGTACCAAGGATATGCTTTGAGGCCAGGGGGTGGTGCCTCATCCCACTCATCCAGGAGTTCATAAGAGTGTACCAAGGATATGCTTTGAGGCCAGGGGGTGGTGCCTCATCCCACTCATCCAGGATACAATCCTGGAGGTCAATGAACAGACCTTGTACTATTTATAGGTTTTTCTTTCATTAATATTTTTATTTTTTTGCATATAAATGTAAAAATGGGCTTTTTTGTTGCTATCAATGTTTTATTTTCTTTAGTTGCTTCATTTTAGGATGGCTTTACTTTGTAAATATTGTTTGTTCTCCAGGTCTATCTAGATAAGATAGGCTGAACAAACAGTCTGGAGGCAAAAAACAATGGGACTGATGGTTCCAGGAAGTTGGGGTAGAGGACATGAGAGAAGGGGAGGAGAGGGGAAAGAGGTGGTGTTGACCAGCCCAGGGATAAGGGCATAAAAATTGATTCAAAATCAGTGACAAAGTGGGTGGAAGAGGTCCGATAAGGATTGATCAACAGTAGTGTAACAGAGAAAATACTGAAACCCAAATGGAGGCTGAGCATGGTATTGGGAAAAGAGGAAAGAAAAAGGAAACAGAGGAAAGAACTGGCGGGTAAAGGGTATTTATAGAGGTTTAAACACAGGCATGTACATAGATGCTTATATTTATATGTGATGATGCAGAAATGGATCAATGATCATATACTTATAGGGTTAGTAGTAGGGCAGCAGATGGACATTGGACCTCCACTGAAGTACTTCCTTAGTGCAAGAATATTTTGTTCTATAAAATTGGCATTCCATGATGCTCACCTTTCCGACACAATCACTGAAGACAAATGAGTGCATAAGCAAATGTGGTGATGAAAGCTGATGGTGCCCAGCTATCAAAAGATGTAGCATCTGGGGTCTTAAAGGCTTGAAAGTAAACAAGCAGCCATCTAGCTCAGAAGCAACAAAACCCACATGGAAGAAGCACACTAGCTTGTGGGATCACAAGGTGTTAAAGGGATCAGTTATCAGGTTTCCTGAACTAAAAACATAACATTCCATGCTTACATTCCTAATATGATCACTGATAACAAATATGTGCATAAGCAAATGTGGTGAAGAAAACTGATGGTGCCCAGCTATTGAAAGAGATAATGTCTGGGATCTTAAAAGCTTGAGTAAACAAGCGGCCATCCAGCTCAGAAGCAACAAAGCCCACATGAAAGAAGCATACCAGCCTGTTTGACCACGAGGTGTTGAAGGGAACCGGTGCCAAGCATCAAAGATCTAAAATTATATCATTATAAATGAGGGGGAGTACAGATTGGGGACCCAAAGCCCATAAATAGGTGAAGGGACATCTTCTTATAGAGGGGTTTCAGGGAGGAGATAAGCCAGTTAAGGCACAGTGTAGTAACTATTAAACATGCAACTTTCCTCTAGTTTTCAAATGCTTCCTCCCACCCACTATCATTATCCAATTCTACCAGACAAATCCGGCAAGACTATGGAATGAACACTGGAGTCAGAAACATGGGGAATTTAGGATAGATGATCCCTCAGGACTCATGGTGGGAGTGGTAATACTGGGAAGCTGTGGAGGGATGTTTGAATAAAAAGGGGAAGCCAGTTTCAGGGATCTACATTTAACCTCTCTTGGGCATGGACAAGAGGGAACTGGGTGAAGGGGCACATTGGACAGTGTACAATATGAAAAAGTAATAACAATTTGTAAATTATTAGGGGTTTGTGGTGGAAGGATGATGGAGGGAAGGGAAATATGGGGAGCTGGTACTGGGGACCTAAGTGGAGGGAAGATGCTTTAAGTGTGATGATGGCAACAAGTGTGCAAATGTGGCTTGCATACTCTTGATGTATGTATGGGTCATAATGGGAGTTGCATGAGCCCCCAATAAAATGAGTCTTAAAAACAGGGAGACAAGAGGGGAGAGCGAAGCTTATACCAAGGGTTCAAGCGGAAAATATTTGGAAGTGAATGTGGCAATATATGTGCAGGTGTGTTTGATGCAGGTGATGTAAAAGAACTATAAGAATCCCTGGTAAAATCATTGGAAAAAAACACAGAAAACAAATATACATGTCTCTTCAAGTTGCATTGTGTCAGTTCAAATGTAAATATTGTGATTTTTTTTTAGTAGTCATTTCAACTTTATGTTACCTGAGTAGAATATATACTTATTCTTCTTATTTAACTGTATATATATATATATATACATATATATGTGTGCGATATGTAATTAAAAATATAGATGCATATCAGAGCCCGGTGGTGTAGTATTGTTGAATTGAGCAGTTAATCACAAGAGCCAGTTACCAGCCAGCAATCACTCAGTGGGAGAAAGATGGGACTTTCTGTTCTTTCAAGTGTTACATTGTGGTAAACTCACATGAGCAGAGTGAGTTCTACTATGAATTTCAGAGTTGGTCTAAATGATATAGACTCATAGTAGTGAAGTGTGTGTGTTGTTTATATGCATGTCAGATAATTAATTAGATGAAATATTTTGCTAAGTAGAATTTAAAGAAGTTTATTATCCTTGATATATATCATACACTATTTGAAATCAACAGGCTTTAAAAATTATATTAGCTTGGATTACTTTGATTGCTAAACTGGACAGAGGACTCTGATTATAGAATAGTTATACACTTGACTGTGAAGGCAAAGGTTTGTGATTGGAACCCAGCATGTAGGTTCCATAGGAGAAAGATGAATAGTCTGCTTCCAGAAATGTTTTATTTCAACACAAACCTCTCTAAGATCCATCTAGATGGGTACCCGGAAGAACATAGTGACCTGCAGAATTGAAATGGTAAAGGTGGCTGGATGGGTTTGCGTGAAAAATGTGGGTATTCTTCGATAGAACAAAAGATTAAGTATGAATGCACTAGCAGAAAGATTGGTAGATTTGGGCTGAGCCCCGGTGGCGTAGTGGTTGTGCACAGGACTGCGGCCCACTGGGACAGAGGTTCAATTCCAGTAGTGGGGCTGGGCCTCCTACTCCTGCCACCAGAGAGCAGTGATGCTCCCCCCCCCCCCGCAAAAAAAAGAAAGATTGGTAGATTCAATGCACACAGAGATAAGTTGGAAGACAGACTTGGTGCACTGCTTTCACAAAGTCGTAGTCTTGAAAATCCATTGAAGCACAGTTCTACTTTGCAAGAACTGCAAAACAGGGCCTCCTTGACATTAAATTTCCTTGATGGTAATGATTGGTAGTGATTTAAAAATATTGGGGTCAGACAAGAGACCAAAATTAAACGTTATAATTTCCTTCCACTCATTCTTAAAAACCTTCTCCAAGAAAGCAACTACAAGGGGAAATTTGTTCTCTATAGGTCTTTTCTAATGTACCATTTGGTTCTTATATCTAAAATAAGACATCTTGCAGGAGCTATTTGAGATTTTATAAAATCTATAATTTTCTAAGATACCCATAATTTTTGTAGATTTCCTGCAATGAAACAGGAAAGAATAATGTAGAGGGGTAATTCACCATATTTGGATAAATTTGACAAGTTTGGAGCAGCTGGTGTGTTCACACATTAAGTTTTTGAGGAGTAACTAATAACAATTTTATAAGAATGGACACTATGGTTAGGATATGTGCTGCACTGAAATAAAATAAAGCCTCTACTTAACTATCACAGTGAAACTCAGCAAATAAGAACTTTCAGATTTTGCTCATGTCACTAAAAATATTAAACATACTTCAATAGCACCTGAAACAAGTTGCAGGTGGGGCTATGTAACTTGTCATCAAATATTTTATTAATAAGGGTATTTTGAGTTTTCTAAAAAAAAACGATCTTTGCAGTAGTCCTATATGGCATATGTTAAGGATCTTTGGTGGCATAATGGATTTTACACTGAACAGCTAACTAACATGTCAGTAGTCTGACCCATCAGTCACTCCATGGGGGAATGATGAGACTGTCTAGGTCAGTAAAACTTTAAATTCTCAGAAACCTGAAGGGGTCATTCTATTCTATTTTATTGTTTATATGTTTGTATGTTTATATGTTTATATGTTTGTTTATATATTGTTTATATGATTGTTCTGTGTTGAAATCATCTCACTGATAGGGGGCTTTGGTTCGGATATGCCTGGAGCTAAAGGACAAAAAACTGTGTGTCACCTCACAGTTCACTGCTATAATGTGATCACACAAATTAGGAGCCCTCCGACACAATAATGCATGCTTTAATGTAAGACTGAAAGTTAGTTATTTCTTAGATAAACACCTGGCAATCAGCTTTCTGTTTTCATAAAAATCACAGCCAAGAAAACCCTGCAGAATAGTTTTACTCTGTCCCATAGGGTAACTCTAGCACATGAGTGGGAATAGATGACATGACCCAACAAAAACTAACTAGTATGATTCAAAAATTCAGGATATCTAGATATTCCTGAGCAATTTCTTTGCAGCCATTAATTTGAGGAATCTTTTATATTTAATTCTCATTTTGAAAGCATCTTTGTTGAAATTTGGTTTCACTTTTGTGACCAAATCTACCTACCTACCTAGCTATCTAGATAACTAGTTATCTATATCTGCATATAAATACACACTTACACATCTTCCTATAGAGTAGTTTAATACTTCCAAAGGCTATGATCCACTGAGGTCATCAGGACCTCAGTGATAATTCTTACAGTTTCTACATATTCTCTGTTTGTTCACACGCATTATGTTCTACTTTTGAGAGTACGGGGGAGAGGGAAGTGGCACAGGATTCATAAATATTTGATGAAATCTCTAGATTAGGGGTTGAAACATCTCTCTGTGTAAAATAAAAGGATTTCTCCGTATTGTCAAAATCTTGTGCATCATGGTGTCTTATAAAAATGCAGAGATATTGGGTACTATCAAACAACATTTATTACTATACCTCCCTCAGGTATACAAGCAATCATAATATAGTCTGGAAACGTTTTATTTTTTGAAGATAGGACATAGTGTATGTTTCCTTTCTTCTTGAACCAATGAATGAGGTCAATAACAAGTTCAACATCTTCCAGAGGAATCTCTTAGAAGCCTGAGGCTTTGAGATAACCCAACAAGCTTTCCTACCATCATTTCATCTAGTTTTCTGGGAACTGATTTTGGGTGAAGTTACTAGACACTGTAGTGTCTTAGAAACTGGCCCAAAACATGGCCTAAATTGTGGCTTATAAGATTTTTTTTTTTTCTGAGTGGTAACTGCAAAATATTTTTCTTTATTTTTGTTCTGATTTTGGTTTTTTTTTGGGGGGGGGGATCACTGCCCTCTGGTGGCAGTGGGAGGCCCAGTCTTGCTCCGGGAGAGCTGCTGCTGGATTTGAACCACCAACCAGTGTGTCACAGTCCTGCACTCAATCACTACACCACCAGGACTCAGTTGCAAACTATTTTTATACATATACTAACATAGGGCACCCAATATTGCTGTGTATAGAGTATTGTTGAAGGAACCCTAGTAACATAGTGGGCTAAGCATTGGACCGTTAACTCCAAGTTCAACAATTCAAGCCCACCCTGCACTACAGAAGATCAGTTAAGTTTTCTGTTCCCATTATGCTTTGCAACTTGAGAAACCCACAGGACTGGCTCCACTCTGCTCTATTAGCTTTGAGTCACAATTAGCTTGATGGCTGTGGCAGTCATGTACTTATGTTAATTTTATGATTTAAATGTAGGGGTGGAGTTTGGCCTGTTAATCTGTAGATAGCCATTGAGTAGCTGATGACGCCTCTGTGTGGGCATGACTTTCACCTGAGACTCCTGGGAAATCTCACAATATTTCCCTCATGAAGATGAGAAGCTACCTCCCCCAGTTGTTGGGAGTTAGTTTCAGAGATGATTAATCACAGGCAACACAGAATGGTGGCATCTGGGAGGCTGGAGTAGCCGGTGGAGAAACCACACAGCTTTGCCCCGATGGAGCTGGATCTCTGAGGCTGGGGCAGCCACATGGAGGCCTCTTCCAGCGATAAGTTGCTTCTGCCACCACGGAATGCTGTTGATGGACCCTGAGCCCTGGAAGTGAGGCTACATGGAGAGACCCCTTTCAGTGCCAGGACTCTGTAGCCACTGACCTGTGATTACGTGAGTCAGAAGGAGACTTTATGGACCGATTTCAGGCATATCTGTTAATGTCTGACTTGTGACTTTCAAATGGACTAGGCTGAGGTGTTTTCTCAATGCCCTCTTCCTCTTGAATATAAACCCATTCCTTATATCCATATGCGTGTCCTTGAATTTGTTCCTCTAGTCTACCTGGACTAACACAATGGCACACATTGAATGAACAAGAATCCAAACCAAATGAATTTAAGATTTTTAGCTTATAAATTGGTACATATTGCTGCTGTCTTTAGGGAGGGCCTGTTCTGATTTGAGTTTGCTTATCGATGTTGAGTCACAGAAGTCCAATTAATAGGATGATTCTTTATAACAAAGAACATGCTTGTCTTCTCAGAGCTCTGGATTGATCTAAGTAGGCAATACTGAAATTGGATACCCGAAATGGGGAGGGTAAAGGCATGAAATGGCTGGCTTACAAACGTTCATGAATGCAGGAATATAAGATTATAGGATTATGGAGTAAGTGTTCGCTAACTATAGAGTATTTTTGTTTTGTTTGCTTATAGAGCATTGGTTCTCAACCTATTGGCCACGACCCCTTGGGGGTTCATCGACCTTTTCACAGGAGTAACCTAAGACCAATGGAAAACACCTATTTCCAATGCTCTTCAAAACGGAGACATGGCATCTCTATCCATCTCGAGGCAGTTCGGCCCACGTGCCGATATGCCCCTATATGAGTACCCAGAGTGAAGAATGTTACCCATGCTATAGCATTATTCAAGACAAAATTTCATTTACTGCATTTTTTGGATCATAAGATAAACCTGATCATAAGACACACCCAGTCTTTAAAGCAGGAAAACAAGAAAAATTATTGAGAACCAAAGAGTATCAGTATACTAAAATGCTCTGGGGTACCACACCTTTGGAACATAAGATGCACCCTCATTTTCTCCCACTTTGGGGGGCAAAAGTGCATCTTACAGTCCAAGAAATACAGTATTTTTTAAGTAGAGATAAATATTTCACAATACACAATTAGATATTGTTTTTGTGATTAATCACTATGCTTTAATTATATTCAGTTTATAACAATGAAAATACATCCTACATACCAGAGATTTACATTATGATTCACAATAGTAGCAAAACTACAGTTATGAAGTAACAACAAAGCTAATTTTATGGTTAGGGGTCACCACAACATAACAAGCTGTATTAAAGGGTCATGGCATTAGGAAGGTTGAAAACCACTGTTAAAGAGTATTATATTTAAACATGGATGGTACATTTTGAGTTGTAAGAATTTTAGTTTAATATATAGAAGCACAAATATGATTTTACCATTGTTTAAAAAATTATAAAGGAAGAGTACTCCCCTCAAAACCAGAATTGTGCTGCACAGGGTGGGTCTTTTGTAGTATATAATTTCCCCCTTTGTAAGAACATCAAGCAACTTCTGAGTTAGTGCCTCAGTCACATCATCTGGGAAGGTTCTTTGTGGTCACTATAAATATTTTGATAAAAGCAGTTTCACTTGCTCATTTTTTATGATGACTGATTTAAAAGTATAATTTGTGGTTGTGAAATTTGTTTCATGCTTGGGATAAATGCTGGAGAAACTGTTGTGATGTTGAACAAAACTTACAAGGATAGTACAATGAGAAAACCTAAAGTGTACAAGTTCTTTACTCATTTCAAAAAAAGATAAAATGTTGATTGATGTCAGACCTCATTCTGAATGTCTATCTACTTCCTGAATGAATGAGAATGTAACTGGTAGTACATTTCAAGTGTGTTCCACCAGGTCAGACTGCTAATCGAGCTTTCCGACAAGACTGCATAACAGAGTGTGATTAAAAAAAAGTCTGATTTGTAACCAATAAGACTGCTTATGTAGCCATCTCAGCACACCATCTCAAACAGCATGTCTCTCTTGCTTCCACACACCTGATTTACCTGACCTGGCTCCATGAGACTTCTTTTTGTTTCCACTAATGCAGTGGGACATGAAAGGACAGCAATTTGATGATGTAGAAGAGGTAAATTAAAAAATTGTGGGAGGTGCTATTAGCCTTTCAGACAGATGAGTTTGAAAACTGTTTCCAAGAATGAAATCTCAGATTTGACAAATGTATTAAGTGTAATGTAGAACACTTGAAGATAAGGTTGTTTTGTAAAAAAATATTTAAATACATAGCTTTTAAAATAAAAATCCCTTTATGGAGGTTAGCCATCTGTATGTCTAAAGAACATGTAGAAGTGTCAAGTTGGCAAAGAGTAGACTGTAATAGTTAGATCTTTTTGGTGTGTGTAAACATGGCACCCACAGTAAGGCACAGCCTTATGATACCTCCACGTGGGAGTGCCCTTCTCCTTAGAAGGTTCCTGAGAACCTGCCGTGACCTTCCATTCTCTGCCTTAACCTTCTTATTGATGTGCCATACCTGGTATCTGCCAGGACTTGTGACGCTTCCACCACCTTTAGTTTCACAAGGCTTTTCAGCCACTTACCTGTGATCTTCCTGCATTTTGCATCATTGCATGTGGCTGAGTGTGTGTGACGAGAGACTTATTGACTAGTGTCAGACATGTATTTGAATTGGACAGGATGGGATGTTTTCTTGATGTACGATTACTTGTTTTTATAAAGCTCTTTCTTTTTAAAAGTTTTTTCATATAAGAGTATTTCTGGATTTGTCTCTCTAGTCAACTCGGCCTAACACACTTACTTAGCATATGGATTGAATAAGTATGGTGAGAATTGACTAAAACACTGACACACATTTTTCTAGATTTTAGTATTTCTTTGTTTTATTAAAAAAAAAAACCTAACTCTTGAATCATGTACAGCTTCTACTTGAGAACAATTAAGTGTTCTAGAATTCACATTCTTCTCCAGGGTATCCAGAATTTGTATGATTCACAAAACTGAATGCTGCTCTATAGTCAACAAAAAACAAATATATTTCTGGTGTTCTCTGTTTTTGGCCAAGATCCATCTAATGTCATCAATGTGTTACATCTGAATCTGGCCTGAACCTCTGGTAGTTCCTGGGTAATGTGCTGCTCCAACCTCTGTTAGATGGCATTCAAAAATATTTTACTTTCATGTGATATTAATGGTATTATTTTAAAATCTGTGCATTCTATTTGGTCACATTTCTTTGAAAAGAGCATAAGGGCTTTCTTCCAATACATGTAATATTGGATGATTCCATGGGAAAAATAGTGAGTGATGTAAGAAGCATAAAAAGAAGATAAAAGAAGATAGAGTCAATGTATAAAATGAACCAGTTGGCATTCTATCATATCCAGAACCAATGGTACTGATGGAAGATGTCCAAGCTGCACTAAAAATATTAGTGTAAAACAAGGTTCTAGAAGTAGATGGAATGCAAATTGAAATGTTTCAGCAAATTGATGAAGCACTGGAAGCATTCCTTAATGCCAAGAAAATCTGAAGATAGTTATTAGACAACTGACTGGAGTACATCCATATTTGTATCCATTGGAGCAGCAGCACCATATAAAGGACTCTAGTACAGAATGTATACAGTTTCTTGGATAAAATTGCCCCTCTACAGCAAAATGGCACCATATCTATGTCTTTAAAGGGACATTCCATCATTCTGCTAACTTCAAGGTTGGCTGTTCAAATCACCAGCCTCTCCAAGGGAGCAAGGTGAGGCTGTGTACTCCTGTTAGGAGTTACAGTTGCAAAAACCTACAGTTGCAGTTCTACCCTGTCCTATAAGGGTGCCATAAGTTAGAATTGACATGATGGCAGTAATTTGATTTTATGTTTTACTGGTATAGAAGCAATAGGGGTAGTGAAAGTGTTTCCCAGGCATACTTAGCAAGACATCTGATTCAGGTGACCCTTAATACATAGTTCCAAGTACCATATTAGCATGCACAATTGGGCAGATTTCTCAATGTGGGTATAAAGATGATGCCTTTATTAACGATGTATTAGCAAGCAAGAAAATCCCTCTTTTCATATGGGAGGAATCCTCTTGTTGTGTGTCATACTCAAATGGTTTCAGAGGCTCAAAGTCCTGATCTCCTTAATTATATGTCCACATGCCCCTATCTCAAATTCAGAGTCCCATTTCTCCATAATGAATACCATTAGTCCTGTTTCTTCATAATGTATACCATTGCTTTAATATAAGACACCATTCTAGGTTTGAAGTTTAGCTCGCATTGTAATTCAGTCACCCTTATGAGAAGACACTGGGTTTAGTATTACTACAAGAAATAAGGTTTTCTTTTATGATACAAATGGAAACTGTCAGGTATTTCATACAGAACTTGAGTTGTGTTTCCAAAATCATTAACTCATTTCTTCTTTTGTCATTTTATCTGTTATAAATAATACCAACCAACTGGTTCCTTATATTTTCTATCCTGACAAATTTTCTGAAAATATCATACACAGAGTAGCTCAGAGACTTATTTATCCCAAATACTTCATCCATTGGTGGTGATATTTTGTCTATCGATATTGCCACCTCATGATATGGATTAGCGAATCCTTTTGGGGCTGACTTATGCATACCAAGAGAGACAGAATTTTCAGTAAAAATGTGCATTATCAAATATCATTTTTAAAAACACAAAAGGCCATTATACACATGGACTTCTCCAGATGGAATACACAAAAATCAAATTGACTACAACTACTGGAGTATATGATGAAGGAACTCAATCTGAGCAGCTAAAATAAGACAAGGAACAAGCAATTAGTTGCTCATATATAAGTCCAGGTTGAAGCTGAAGAAGATTAAAATAAGTTCACAAGTCCCCAAATATGAACTTCGGTATATTCCACCTGTACTTCAAGAACATATTTGCTGTATTGTATCCTAATGACAGAAGATGTCAAGATCACTCTTCGTGAAGAAAGTTAAAGGTCATTTAAAGAAGAAAGAAACGTGTTAGTCCGGGTAGACTAGAGGAACAAATTTCATAGACACGCATATGGATATAAGGAAAGGGTTTATATACAAAAGGAATGTGACACTAAGAAAGCATCCCAATCCAGTCCAGTACAAAGTCATAAGTTTGATATTAACCTATATGGCAGAAATCAGTCTACAAAGTCTCCTTCCGACTGACGAAGTCACAGGTCAGTGGGTGCAGAATTCTGGCACTGGCAGGGGTCTCCCCATGGCTCCTTGCTGCCAGGGCCCAGGGTCCATCAACAGCATGCTGCTCCAGCTTCAGAGGTTTGGCTCCATCAGGTCAAAGCCATGTGGTCTCTCCGCGGTTCCTCCAGCTTCTCGGACGCTGCCATCTTGTCTTTTCCATGACTCATCGCCTCTGAGAACAGCTCCCAACAACTGGGGAAGATAGTTTCTCATCTTCATGAGGGAAATATCGCAAGATTTCCCAGAAGCCTCAGGAGAAAGCCATGCCCACATAGAGGCCTCATTGGATACTGAATGGCTATCTCCAGAGAAGCTATCTTCCCCAGTTGTTGGGAGCTAGTCTCAGAGGCGGTGAGTCATGGAAAAGAGAATATGGCAGCATCTGAGAAGCTGGAGGAACTGTGGAGAGACCACATGGCTTTGACCTGATGGAGCCAGACCTCTGAAGCTGGAGCAGCATGCTGTTGATGGACCTTGGGCCCTGGAAGCGAGGAGCCATGGGGAGACCCCTGCCAGTGCCAGAATTCTGCACCCACTGATAAAATTAACATAAGTACATGACTGCCACAAAATAAAAGCTTGATGTAGATGCCAGACATCACTTTGAAACTTGTTCTTAATCATAGAGTAACTACAGTGAATGATAGAAAGGATGAAGTCAAAGTGTTGAACAGAAAATTTCAACAGGTAATTCAAGAAGACAAAGCCAAACTTATAACAAAATGTGTAAAGTTCTAGAACTATAAAAACAAAAAGGGAAGAGCACATTCAGCACATTTAAACTGAAAGAATACAAGGCAAAATAATCAAACCTTGAGTCACAATCTTGAAAGATTCTCAGTACAATATATTGAATTATTTAGGAAGCATCAAGAGAATCTGGAAAGAACCACAGAGTAATTGTACCAAACAGAGCTAGTTGACATATCACCATCTGAGGAGATTGCATATGAGCAACAAACTGCGATAGAGAGAAGTTCAGGTAGCTCTATAACCATTAACTGAAAACATGACTCCAGGAATCAATGAAATAGCAAATGAAATGTTTCAACGAGCTGATGAAACACTAAAAGCACTCACTCATCTATTCCAGGTGATTGGAAGACAGCTACTGGGCCAACTGACAAGAAGAGAAAAGTGGCCCAATGAAATGTTCACATTATAAAATGGTATTATTGCTGTCACTTGCAATAAAAATTTTGCTGAAGATCACAAAACATTAGATGCAACAGATACATTGAAAATGAGATTTGAGAGTTTAAGGCCAGGTTCAGAATAGAGCATAGAATAAGGGCTATAATTGATGATGTCAAATGGATCTTGATTCCAAGCAAAGAGTACCAGAAAGATATTTAATTGTATTTTACTATAATTACATGGCATTTAACTGTGTAGATTATAATAAGATATGAATAACCTTGAGATTGTGCTCATCTGGAGCTTGTACAAGCATCCGGAGGCAGTTGTCTGAACAGAGTTAGGAACTCCTGCATTCTTTAAAGTCAGGAAAAGTGTGCGTCAGCGTTGTACTCCCTCACTGAGCTTATTCTATCTGTATATTGATCAAATTATCAGAGGAACTGGATTATATGAAGTCGTCTTTGTACGTAGCATCAGGATCGGGAAAGTTTGTTTATACCCTGCAATACGTAAGCAACCCAAGCTTGCTTATCAAAAATGAGGGGTACTCGAAATACTTGCTGATGGTGATCAGGGATTGCAGCCTTCAGCGTGGATTACAACTTAATGTATAGACAGCAAAATCCTCACAGCAGGATAAATGGAGAAAAGATAGAAGTTGTCAAGGATTTGGTCTTGCTTCATTCCACAAATAATTCTCATGGAAGCAGCAATAAAGGGATCAAGAGACACTTGCATTAGGAAAAACTGCTGCATAAGACTTCTTTAGAGTATTGAGAGGCCCGGATGTTACTTGGAGGAATAAGGTGAGTTTGAAACAAGATTTGCTACCTTTCATTGTTTCATGTGTTTTTTGAAAGTTATACATTGAATAAGGAAGTCCAAAAGAGAAATGATGCATTTGAATTGAATTGTGAAGAAAAATAGTTTAAGTACCACGGACTTCCAAAAGGAAAAATAAATCAGTCTGGGAAGATGTATGGCTAAATTGGTTCTGGGAGGCAAGGATGACAAGGCTAACAATACTTCATCTCTCATTTTGTACATATTTTCCTGAGGGAGACAGTTACATTTATTGAGTAAAATTGGCCAATAAACACATGCAGGGTTAATTGAAGGCTGGAGCGATAAATGACTTGATGAACTTCGCCTTTCTATTCTCGGGTCTCTTGCTCTCTAATAGTCAGATCAGGGAGAAGCTGCCTTAGCTAGTTCCCTGCTTCAGCTTGCAAGGTTCACTTCCTGCAAGACATCCCTGAGGAAAAGTCACATAGACCTACCCTGAAGCAGCCCTGGGTGCTGGAGCAGCCTCACGGAGGCCTCTTCCAGAGCGGCGATGCTTCAACACTCACTGATTCAGCTTTCCTCCTGTAGTCAGCGTCATTGCATGTGTTTTGTGAAGTTGACGAGGACTTTGTGGATTGGTGTCAGACATATGGGCTAATGTTGGACTTGTGGGCTTGGGCAGCACTGGGCTGTGATGTTTTCTTGATATGAACTTACCCTTTATATAAAACTATCTCTTAAAATACAAGTTTCTGTGGATTTGTTTTTCTAATGTACACAGACTAACACACTGAGTGAGCAGTCCTTGGGGAAAGCTATCATACTTGATAGAGTAGAAAGGCAGTGAAAGGAAAAAGATTCTCAAAAGGATGTATTTATGCGGTGACTGCCACATGGGCTCAAGCACAGGAACAACTCTGTGGATGGCGCAGGACTGTGTGATGTTTTGTTCATAAGATCACTATGAACTGGAACTGACTTGATCACACCTAACCACAGCAAAACCACTTCTGGAACCAAAAAGGTTATATATATATATATATATATATATATATATACATATATATATATATATATGTGTGTGTGTGTGTGTGTGTGTGTGTGTGTGTGTATCCTTTTTAGAGAGAGAATTATATATTATATATTTATATATATAATTCTTTCTATATCTATCTATCTATATCTGTATATTTATATTTAGAAACTGACTCATACAAGTTGTAGAAGTGGTCAAGTGCAGGTTTGGGCAGGTACCAGTTCCATGAGCCAGATGTTAGACTGAAGCCTTCTGATTAATCTAACTACAGGTTTGATGAACCCAAGTTAGGTAGGAATATGTATAGACTGGTTACTGCAGAGTCAAATGAATCAAAGGATAGAAGATGACAGGTTAGGTGCCAGACTATGGGAAACTAACAGAGTAGGCAGTTAATAGGCAGGACAGTGTTTGAAGTTCAAAGAACTAGAATTTGAAAAGCCAAATGCAGGATTCCGATCCAGTAAGAAGCAAAGCTTCTTGTCCATAATAGCCACTTAGATAAGAATTAAATCACATCATTGAGGAAAGTTCCATTTGATTGCTCAGGATGTTCCACCTAGGCTTCTCACAGTAGACCCCCCTCGATAGAATGGATTGCATTATATTATTTCAGATAATTGGAGAGTAAAGGGCAACTTGTGAGAATCTTGACCCAGTAAACTTGATACAAACTCTATCATCTATAAACTGTTAATTCATTTATTCCTGCTACTCCTAATATGCCCCAAAATGTAGTTCTAGGAGGTTAGAATTTCAAACGTTGCTAGACCACTTTGAATTGCATAGGTATTTTGTCTGGCAAGTGGGCAAATGATAATTTTCATATTCATGGAATTCAATTGTAGGGCAAACCATCTTAATTTCCTTCTTTTTTGTATAGTTAGAGCTTAGGTGATGCAAGCTCATGGCGTTTTCTACAAGTCAGGATATGTTTTTACAAGAAAAAAAATTTGATGGTTACCAGGGTGAAAGTTAAAATGAGGATAAATCACTATATGAAGAGTTAAAAAAGAAAGTAAAATGAAAACAAAATTCAATGACATAACGTTGATGCTGACTTAAAGTGAGCCTATGGAAAATGGTAGAACTGTCCTTGTGGGTTTTTGACCGGCGTAACTTTTTATGGGCGTAGAATGCTCCATGCTCTTTCTTATGGAGCAGCTGGTGATTTCAAAGAGCTGACTTTGCAACTGTAGTCCAATGCAAAATCACTGTGCTAGGGGTCCTATATAGGGAAGCTATATATGTTAACTTGGATGAAGGGGAAGGCAATATACAATAAAGAGTAAGGCAGAAAAAATGATCAAGGTAAAAACAGCTACAGGAAAGGCAAGTTAAAGAATTAAAGGTTCAGGAAAGAGAGAATTAAAGGTGAATATTATATGCACCATCCTGCAACAACAAAGAAATGGCAATAATCTATGTGACAATAAATAGACAAGCATGCTGTATAGTGACAAAATCCGTGCATTTGTGCTCGAAGAAAAACTAGAGACCATTGAAGAGGTGGGGAAGATATCTGGAACTGGTTTAGCAAATTTCAATGGAAGATTTGAGACTGAGAAGGCTCAGTGGGAGATTTTTGCCTTGGGTTCTGACTGACCAGGCAAAAAAGCTTTGAGTGGAAACATTCCATGTTTTGAAAGAACAGTTCTGAGTGACCCAGCCTTTCTTTCAAAGGTCATTACTCAAAGGTGAGTAGATATAATGTTAATTTTTAGAGTCTGAACACCCACATCAATCAAATCAAGGGAAGATGCCATCATCACCTTGCCTTCCTAAAGCTTGTCAAGCAAAATCAAAGAATGAGATGATGCTCTTTGGTGCTGCTCTTGATATGGATGATGTGAGGGTGACAGTGCATGTGGAGTTCATTCCACAGGTCAGACTGTGCATCAGACTTTCTACAGAGAAGTTTGACAAGATTGCGTGACAGTGTGTGACAAAAAGGCTTGAGTGGTGGCAGACAGGCGACTGGTCTTGCCACCATGATAAGGCACTGCTCACACAGCCATCTTAGCGTGCCTGTGTCTGACAGAAAAAGAGAGCATGTCTCTCTTGTCTCAGGCCTCTTAATCACCTGATCTAACTTCATGCAACTTCTTTTTGTTTCCTCAAATGAAGTAGGACAAGAAAAAAGAGCAACTTGATGATGTGGAAGAGATGAAGGAACAACAAAGGAGGTGCTGTCAGCCATCCAAACTGATGAGCTTGAAAATGTTTTCAAGAATGGAATTGCAGATTTGACAAATATATTAAGTGTCATGGAGAGTGTTTTGAAGATGGTAGAGTTATTTTGTCAAAAAAATTCCATTTTGAGGGATACCCACTTATATACACTAAGTACCTGACAAGGACTGTGTTATGGATAAATCATACTTGGCTCTTAATGTTACGTAAACTTGCCCCCTCTCTGAAATTATTGAACAAACCACTAATGGGAACAAATTCTTTCTAACAATTACTTTTACTTGCTACAGGCACAGCTTTTCAATCATTGATTTGGTCTCTAGCTTTTTCCGGAGCTAAAATAAAGCTAAATAAGCACTAAATGCACCCATTCTAACAACCTGCATATTCAAATTTCATATGCACTTAGGAAAGCATTTTGGTCATAAATCAGGAAATGTTGGTTTGAGATAACACTTGCAAAAATACACCTTGTTTTTCCAGGATCTATGTTTTAAAATAAATTAAGTAAAGGAAATAGTAAAGCTATAATTCTTCAAACTCACATCCAGAATACCAAAATGATGACATTTTTCATAAAGCTGAGTGACACATTTGATTCTTCTTTTCATGGGAGAAAAATAAAAATAAATGCAATTGGCAATACTTTTTAGTATCTTGAAATATTTTAAGTAATTTTAAAGAGAACCTAAGACTAAAATCAAATGTGTGTCCAAGAAAAGTACAATCTATAAAGATTTTAAGGACATGTTACCTTCCAGAAGCTTATCATCAGCTCTTTAGATGTCTCTGAATATATATAATATCAATGAAAATAACACAGATTTGGAAATCATACTTATTGCCTAATAGGTCCTGTTCTTATATATTTGTGTTGCCCAGAAGTCAAAGATAACTTGAAAGTTTTGTAAGTCTTCACAATGACCTATTCATATGAAACTATCTCCAGTTTCAATGAAGTAATACATTATCAATTTTCATTATATTACAGTTTTGTTCTCTATTTTGTTGTTGTAGTTGTGCTAGATTGAGTTCTCTAGAGAAACATAATGAGAGACATTTGTATTTTATATTCTTACAAGAACCTTATATAAGTGCTTCATATCCATAACGTGACCTAGAGCAATCCAACTCAACTCCATGGGTCACATGCTACCTTGAGACTCTCAGACCCACTGAGCTATCAGCAGACTAAGCAAGAAGGAAAAGCAGGAAGGTAGGCGATCACAGGCCAGTGGGACAAAATAATATGGGTCCAAGATTGATAGGAACATATCAGGACGCCAGAACTTCCAGTTTCAACAGGCCACATGGGTTGCCAAACTCAGAGTCATATGCACAATTCAGGCAAGCAGGATGGTTGAAGAGGGCAAAAAGAGCTCAATTCTCTCAGCATCTCACTAATGAAAAGGCCACACCCACACAAGACGACACCAAGCTGCAAATTGATTTCTAAGCTGGACTCCACCCCTACTTCCACACAGGTACAACAAGGTGAAATAAAAATCTTACCATCACAATAGTATTATTTTAATGAATTCTGAGTATATTTGGCAAAGGGAAACAATATATTAACTAAGTTCTGGAAGCTGGTAAATCCAGTTCAAATCTGTGGGTCAGATGTATAGTTAGAGGCTTCTTCTGACCCACATAGCTGTGGAGACTGATAAACCAAGAAATACAAAGAGGAATGAAGAAGACCACAGAGAGATGGATACAAAGTCTAATGAATCCAAGGTCTGCTAGCAGATCAGAAGGCAGATCTGGCAGCTCTAGTTACTGGCTCCCAGAGTTAACAGGCACTGTTATGTATCACTGACTCTAGTACAAACAACCTGAAGTTCATGAGCTAGATGTAGAATTCAGACGCAGCTAGAAGTGATAAAGTTCATCACAAAACTTCAAATGTCGTGAGTAGACCACATCATGATAAAATGTCATCAAAGCTGTGACCTGAGTGAGGGGGTTGCATTCCAAGCTAATCTTCTGAGAGATCATTTTAGAATGCTGGTGCCATCACTGAGAAACCTGACAGAGCCTGACTGAGACAAACTTAATGATCACAGTTCCTCCCAGTTAGTTATAAGGCAATAGTCTCTGCAAGTTACTTAAACTAAAAATATTATATTTTATCTATCCTACAGCATTAATAAACTTAATATTATAGGATAGTATGAGAACATTAAAATGATTTAAAACAATGTTACATATTAGTGAGTCATCCATATAACTAATCATGTTATTTAAGTGGACATCTATTACATGGCTATCCCTAGTTGGTCTTATTTTTGCTAATAATGTTTGTATTTTTAGTTATTATATCTCTGCTATTTCTATGTCAGTGTTTATATATCTATCCATACCTATGTAATGATTAGAGATTATATCAAGTAGACATTTCTGGCTAAGTGTAGAATTGGAGTCCACCTGTGGTAGTTATATAATTTCTAATTTCATGCATGCTAACTTGATATATAAAGTGTAAGAGCGAAGTTTATCCTGTCAATCAGGTCCCAGCCTGATAGTGTCTCCTATGAACATGACCTTCTCATAAGATGGATTGTGTGGACCTCCTGCTTTCTCTCTCTCTGTCTTCACTTTTCTACTGGAGAGCCATTCTGGGACCTGCCAGAGCTCCAGAAGTGTGTCCACCACCGTTGGATTTATAAGGTTTGGTACCCACTGATCGGTGGTATTCTTATCCTCTGCATTATTCCTTGTAAGTGGTTACGTGAATCTGAAGAGGGATCTATGAACGAGTGCTGAAGTGACGGACTTGATTTGTACAGGGCTGGGGTGTTTGCTTGATACATAATTCTTGTTATAAAGCTCTGTCTTCACATATATTAGTGTCTCTGGGTTTGTTTCTCTAGCCAGTCTACCATACTAACCTATCGATCAAGTCATAGCCTGATGAAACCACCTTGGGGTTGTGGTCTTTGGTATAAGAGAGTGACCAAGCAGAGTCTATTTCTATTTGGCACTTTGTCTTCTGCTAGAGTTGGCTGCTACCTATGGGCCATCCATTTTCTGTGTGTCACCTGTCAATCCCAGGAGCCATCAGAGAACTATGGATGGTGAATTCATCGGCATGTAATAGATTCATTTACCTCTTCATCCACTAGCTTATGTGAACCCCAATTCATTATCCTCCTTTATTCAGCATCCACAGCTGCACAAGCCAGGAGAGGCCTCACTTAAGTTAGACTGGATTTACCTGCTTTTACAACTGTATAAGCCTCTCCTTGGTCTAAATCTCCTATATACAAACACATGCAAGCATTTTATTTTCCCTGAGAACACCATCTAACACATTTTTATTTTTATAAATTGCAACATAGCATACATACCTTCTCAGTAACTTAAACTTCTCATGTCATATTTTATTTATAGTACTTTCATATTAACAAGTTATTTGAATAATATTCTAGCTCACTAATGTATTAAACATTTTTAGTTAGGGTATCACAGCAAATACTTAACCCTATTTTTAATCACTGATTTTTTTGATAGCCCTCAAAAACTCTACTTTTTTGTTTGTCTCCATTGAAACAGTGCATGAAATTTTGAAAATGTATTTTAAATAGCATTATTAACAATAAAAATGCTGAGCTGAAGGTTATGCACATCGTGTACTTAATAATTGTTGCCAAGTTGGTCTTTAAAAATATATACTGCCATCAATAATATATGAGAGTTCCCATCCTCTCAAAATTTCCTGCATCAATTATTACCATCATTTTATGTTTTGCTAATCTCGTTGTTGTTTAAATATTAATTTCATATATTTAAAGTAATGTGAATGATTTTTTAATAGACTTTTATCTATCATGTTTTTTTTCTGTAAGATTTTTACCTATTTTATACTTATGTTTAAACAATTATCTACAGATAATATTTGGTTTAATATGTGTGTTTATAATTTCTTCCCTTTTTTGTAACATTATTCATGATCCAAAATAAGTCTTATTACACTATTAATTAAAATTTCATTAAAATTTGATTTTACCAGCATCTCTCAAATTCTACAACATTGTTTTTTGGGAATGCTAACACTCTTATATTAAGGTGTTCATATATATACCTAAAATATATACCTTCACATATACCTAAAATAAACTTTATAGTGTCAGTTATACAACACTGACACCATTTTTAGGTATTAGGGACCCTATGGCTAGGAAGTAACATTTTTGCCTGCTAATTTCAAGGTCAGAAGTCTAACCAGCAGTTTCTTTGGTAGAAAAATGACTTTCTACTCCTTTAAAATTTTACAATTTTGGAAATCTAGTTCTAGTCTACTCTTTGATCACCATAAATTAAACTTCAAGACAATGAAGTTTTGTTTGCTTTTTACTTTCAATATAACAATTGATCCTAATATGAGTGGGGATTTTTCTTATGGTAGTCATACTTTTTAATTATGATGAAGAAATTATTATTAAATTTCACATAGTTATATATTACTTAGAATATTGTTACATATCGACAGTTAAGGGTTGCAACTCTGTTTCAGTTTTCTTAGTTTATGTGCCGGTTCAGATATTTTTAAGTGTACAAATACGAATAAAAAAAGAATTAGTTTAGCACCCTTAATTTTCACTTTATGTGTAAAAGAAGTTGTGGATAGAATCAGTCTCATTGCTGATTTTACAGTGCCATAGCCATGCAACAGAAAGACAAATGCCTTTTGAAGATGAATCTGAATGCCAAATAAACAAACTGCTAGCTAGAAATGGAAGAAGCCCAGAGGGATCTTCAGCTAGAACACACATGGAATATAACCCTTTCAATACTCTGAAGTGGAACTCTTCTTCTCAGAGCGTTGCTACGAATCAGAATCTACATCATAGCAGTGAGTTGATATCTAACAAAGTAGAATATTCCTGTTCTTTAAGATAATCTGTTTTGTGTTGTACCATTGCAAAAACACTAGAGACTTCAGGAAGAAAAATAATGTGTTTATTAACTCAGAGATTACTCAAGATATGTTTTTTACTATTTTGAAATATTTGTTAATATTTGGTTAGTTAATTATAAGAAACCCTAGATACTGGTATATTGGAATGTCTAACACAGGCAAATTGCTTTGAAAGAAAATTAAAATACTATAAACTTTCAGTTATCTGTTTAGATTAATCCAAGTCATATAGAAAAATGATTTTCATTGATATTATTCTTTATAAAAGTTTATATTAATAAACAATTGCAAATATTTACTTATTTGATCTGTTTAAATTTAGCCATCATAATAAATTATCTAAAATATCTAAAATATGAACAATGTCACCTTTATACTACTAAGCTTCTGGATTTCCTAAAATATAACCTCATGAAAATTTCAAGCAATTTATGAGATAGATAATTTTCATAACTTCCCTATGTTGGCCTAAGTGAGAACAGCACATCTCTTTTCTTTGTACTAGCCTTAAAAATGCCTTACCTCCACAAAGCACTTTTTATATGGATGTGTTCAGGACAAGGAAAAAATGTTGAGAATCACGGAGCAATTAAAATATACGGAGCAATTAAAATATAAAAATTTCTATTATTTCTAGTAAAGTAGGCTTATCCTATAGGCGTGGTAATTGAAAAGAGTCATCAGACTATGATATAGTCAATCCACCAATAGCTTGAATCAATAAAAATAACTTTCCAAATCAAATAATCAGTAAAAATCTTTGATTTTGTAGCAGATGCTTTATTTTGAAAATCAATCAATATTAGATTGGATCTAATAAGCAATACTGCCCATCAACAGGTTAACCAGCCAAATTACTGTGTTTCTACAACATCTGTGAAAGTCCCTGAAATCTTTTATTTTCTCAAACCCAAATCAGATCAGCAGGCTCATCTATTCCTATTGATTATGCAATTCACCAAATAAAACTTTGTGGAAGATTTCTTTTTATCTGAAGACTTACAAAGTTAAGAGACAATCTATCCCTAATTCACCTAATTTACATGGATTGGATGAGCAGAGAATAAAAATTACAGATATTTCCACACTAATTAGTGAAAGATGGTAGCTTTTAATAAAAAGCATTATATGAAATCCAGCAGGACACAGGAAGCCCATCCTTTGATTAAAGCTTAATATTAATTGCCTGGCTATAATCACTCTGACTCTCAAATCTGTTTCATTTTCTTAGTCATTTTTCTTTTCCCAAAAGTAATTTCTGATATTGGCAGCTAAGAAGTACCTATAGCCTACTTTGTGCATTTTGTAGTGGGAGCCCAATGCCAGTCCATTTTAGTTCAAATTTACATTTTTGCCAGTATAATTTTCTTAATCCTTTTTTGTCATTTAGTATCGGTATGTGTATTCTGCATGTAGGATATGTATCAGCTGTGGTAAGAAGGCAGACTATATGGATCAGATTACATTTTTAGAAGGTTATTACATAAATAACCAGTATTTATCCCATCCCATAGATTTTTCTTTAAGCATTTTTAACTCTTTAAGTGTAATGTTAGATCAGTTCTAGAATCTCTTGTCAGATAATGGAAATTGTCTTGGATGATAAAATGTGTCATAAATGATGACATGGGAATTTAGAGGCGTGGTCCTCAAAAATTCTATGCCTTCAGTTCTTGCACTGCTTACTTTGAGAGAACTCAACTATTAAAACTCAAAAGCAGTTCCTTAATGAGAGCAAAACTTGGTGATACAAGAACTCTCAGTCAACAATCAGTAACAATTTCCAAACCATATATGCTGGCAGTGTCAAATGAGAAGCAGACAGGAAGGGCTCAAATAGAAAGTAAATGTTTAGAAAGTACCATATATGCTTAAGTGTAAGCTGACCCCAAAATCAGGGGAGGCAACTAAGTTTACCACACAAGCTGCATTAAAAATGTTCTGAAAAAGAGCTTATACATGAGTATATACAGTAATATGGCAGCATATGTACAAATATCCTAGATATAGTTGATGTATGGATTGTTATAAGAGCTGTAAGAAACCCAAATGATCTCCAACCACACAGGTTAAGTAACTTGGTGGTACATATTTTTTTTAAATCATTTTATTAGGGACTATTACATCTCTTATCCAATCCTTTGTGTCAAGCACATTTATACATATTTTGCCATCACCCTTTTCAAGATATGTTCTTTCTACTTCAGCCCTTGGTATCAACTCATTTTCCCCTCTGTTCCTTATTCTCCCTCATGAACCCCTGATAATTTATAAATTATTAATTTTTCCATGTCTTACACCCACCATTGCCTCCCTTCACCGACTTCTTTATAATCTGCCCCTCCTGGGAGGGGTTGAATATTGGTCATTGTGATGGATTCCTCCTTTGTTCCCCACACCTTCCCCCTACCCTCCTTGCATCACTAGCCCCAATATTGGTCCTGAGGAGTTTAATCTGTTCTGCATTACCTCTGTTGCGAGCTCTTATCTGCAACTGTGTACTTGCTCTGATGTAGCTGTCTAGCCGGATTTTTAAGATAGAATTAAAGTCATGATAGTGGGTTTTTTTGGGGGGGGCGCATTAAAGAACTAGAAGAAAGTTGTATGTTTCATTGATGCTATACCGCACCCTGATTGGTTCCTCTCTTCCCTGTGACTCTTCTGTGAGAGGATGTCTCAAATCGTCCAATAAAAGCAATAATAATCAAAATCATAAGCTATTCTTAAAAAGAACTTCCAGGCAAAGCTTTATTGAGATTTGCTTGTTTATTTGGGAGTAAGTAGCTGAAACTATTGATTTAATTGTATATAAGGTTAACTTGTAGGTAATCAGCACAAGATTTAAAATTAAAATTCAAACACATTTACACCAAAAATAAAAAAGTATAATTTAATTATAATAAGAACTACTTCAAGAACAAAATTTCAAGTATATTTTCACAATATTCACAAACATAAGAAAAACACACTTCTTTGATATAGATTCTACAGTAAATCTATTCTATAATAGATTTATTGAAAATATATTTTGACAAAAAAAAGATAAAAAGTTAGCTGGAGGCATTAAAAGTATAATAATTGATGTTGCTATTAGGGACCAGTGAGTCATTCTGACCCATGGAGACCCCATGCAATCAATCTGTTGTGTTGAGGCCCATTTTCTTTTCCACTGCCCCTCTTCTTTACCAAGTATGATGTCCTTCTCCCAGGTTTAACCTCTCCTGAAAATATGTATAAAATATGTAAGATGAGGTCTTGCAATTTTTACCTCTAAGGAGTACTCTCGTCTTACCTCTTCCAAGACAGATTGGTTTGTCCTTTTAGAGCCCATGGTACATTCAATATTCTTCTCTAGCATGCAATTTAAATGAATTGATTCTCTTTTGATTTTCTTTATTCAATGTCTAACTTTCACATGCATATGAGGCAGTTGAAAATAGTATCACTTAGGACAGGCCTATCTTAGTACTGAAAGTAACATTCTTCCTTTTCAATACTCCCAAGAGGTCTTGTGCAGCAGATTTACCTGGTGCAACTTGTCTTTTGATCTCTTAGTCAAGTCATGTTGTTTCCATGAGCATTAACTGTGGAGCCAAGGAAGAAAAATTCTCTTCTAAAGCAATTCAGAAATGCTGACAGTTCCCTGTTAATGTATAGCTGCATCCATTGTTGGGTGATTTGCAGCAAAACATTGCTTTTAGAAAATGATATAGAAACAAAATACCACAGAAAGTAAATCTATGCTCTGATTTTGAAGCTACAGTATATTTTGATAAAACAAAATCTGGATTTGAATAGCATGATGAAAAGATTTAAGGAAAACAAAGTGCCTAATATGAAAGAAAAATCTTTTAATATAAGTGTGAGACAATATCTATATTTTATAAGAGCGTTACCTATGATAAAAGAGCAGAAAAATTAAGTACTAAGTACATTCAAATATACATTTGAAGAAACGGGTTATATGATTTCATGTCAATTTGATAAATAGGAGTAGAGGTGGAGTCAAGCCTGTCCATTAGGTCAGAGTCTGATGATGTCTCCTTCTGATGAGCTTGGCCTTCTCATGAGGATTCTGGAAATATCTCTCTCTCTCTCTCTCTGTCTCTCTCTCTCTCTCCTTTCACCTTCCTGTTAACAAGTCATATAGAGCCATGCCAATATCTGTGAGAGTCCTGGGGATACTTCCACCAACACTGGATCTATAAGATTTTGAATCCACTAGCCTAGGATCTTCTTGCATTGTGCATCATTACATGTTCTGTGTGAGTCTGAAGAAGGATTCATGGACTAATATTGAACACATGGTCTAATATCAGACTTATGGACAGGATGTGGTTTGGGCTGGAATTTCTTTTTGTAGTAGTGATAACTTTTCTTTTAAAAAATCATTTTACTGGGGGTTTATACAACTCAACATGATCAATCCATACATCCATTGTATGCAGACCACATTTGAACACTTGTTGCCCTCATCATCCTCAAAACATCCTCCCCTTACCTAGGCCCTTGGCATCAGCTCCCCATATTTCCCCTCCCTCCTCACTCCCCCATGAACCCTTAAAAATTTAAAAATTATCATTATTTTGCCATATCTTATACTGCCTGATATGTCCCTTCACCCATTTCCCTGCTTTCCTTACCTCAGGGAGGAGGTTATATGTAGATCCTTGTAATTGTTTCCCCCTTTCTACCCAACTTTCCCTCCACCCTTGTGGTATCACCACTCTAAACACTGGTCCTCGAGGGATCATTTGTCATGAATTTCCCATGTTTCCGGTTCCTATTGGTACTAATGTGCATTCCCTGGTCTAGCTGGATTTGTAAGGTAACACTGGGAGAATGGTGGGGGGGAAGGAAACATTTAAGAACTAGAGGAAAGTAGCATATTTCATTGCTGCTATACTGTACACTGATTGGCTCATATCCTTCCAACACCTCTGAAGGGGATGTCACTTCACCTATTGATGGGTTTTGAGTCCCCAATCTGTACTCCCCCTCATCTATAATGGTGAATTTTTTAGTTCTTTGATAGCTGATACCTGATCCCTTTGACACCTTGTGATCACACAGGCTGGTGTGCTTCTCCTATGTTGGCTTTGTTGCTTCTGAACTAGATGGCTGCTTGTTTATTTTCAGTCATTTAAGACCTCAGACCCCAGACAATCTTTTTATAGCCAGGCACCAACTGCTTACTTCAACACATTTGCTTATGCACACCATCATCAGTGATCATATCAGGAAGGTGGGCACACAATGTTCATTGAAGCCTGATAACTGATCCCTTTGACACCTCATGATCATACAGCCTGGTATGCTCCTTCCATGTGGAATTTGTTGCTTCTCAGCTAGATGGCTGTTTTTTTACTTTCAAACCTTTAAGATCCCTGATGTTATATCATTTGATAGCTGGGCACCATCAGCTTTCTTCCACACTTTTGCTTAGGCACATATTTTTCTTCAGTGATCATGTTGGGAAGTTAAGCATCATGAAATGCCAATTTAATAGAACAAAGTGTTCTTGCACTGAGGAAGTACTTGAGTGGTCCAATGCTCATCTTCTGTTTTAATACTAACCCTATAAGTATATGCATGTATATCTTTTCCCCATCATCATATATAAATGCATTCAC
The DNA here is from genome assembly GCA_004026705.1 of Nesogale talazaci. Classification (NCBI taxonomy): domain Eukaryota; kingdom Metazoa; phylum Chordata; class Mammalia; order Afrosoricida; family Tenrecidae; genus Nesogale; species Nesogale talazaci. Next base: position 27,920 of record PVJH01019792.1, read on the forward strand.
CTATGTGCATACCTGCAGTTAGACCTCTATAAATGCATCTTACCTCAAGTTACTGCCTCCATTTCTTTCTACTTCCCTCCCACTCCACTATTATGTTCAGCGTCCATTTGGGTACCAGTAATTTCTCTCTGCTACATTACTCCTGATCAATCCTTATCAGGTCTCTCCCACCCATCCTTTCACTGACTTTAAATCACTTGTTGTTCCTCTATTCCTTGGCTGGTCAACACCACCTCCTTTCACCCACCTCCCCATCTCCCACATTACCCCAGAATCATCAGTCCCATTGTTTTCTTCTCCAGACTGTTTATCCAGCCTATTTTAATTAGATAGATCTGCAGAGATAGCAATATGTACAAAAAACAACAGCAACAAGGCATTCTAAGATGAAGTGACCAAGGAAAATAAAACAGTGAAAACAGTAGACAAAATATTCCCAATGTCTCTCTCTCTCTATATGTGTGTGTGTATATGTATATGTATGTATATATAATAATAGCAAAATAAAAATCTGTAGATAGTTCAAGGTCTGTCCGTTGACTTTCAGGAGTGTTCCATGGCTGATTCTGATGGGGTATTACACCCTGGCCCCAAAATACATCCTTGAGACTCCCTCAGGAACTCCATGTTCTGCTGCACACCATTTAGTGTTTTGCCATGGTGTGGTAGGATCAGACAGGTTACAACCTCTGCCCTGCTTCTCCATTGATATCCACATTGGACCTTGCTTCAGGGAGGGACATGGTGTTTCATAGTGGGGTTGGCCAAATTGTCCTTTCTGAGGCTGTTCTGAGTGAGGATATTATCCTCAAGGATCAGTAGGCCAGGATGCACTCCACTCTCTCTTCTTCCACCTTCATGTGTTCTTGTATGCTCTGATCAGGCATGTCCTATTCCCCAAGCTGCAGTTTTCAGGCTGTCCTCCAAAGCACCCTGCCGTGGGTGGGAGAGCTGACAGTTCTTGATTGAGATTGGGTCCTCAGACCCCTCCACTGGCTCCCTGCACCATGTCAACACGCTGATTTCACATCCTGGAATACCAGGTTTAAGTTCGAACGCTCTTTCCGTGTGGAGACATAAACACTACGCTCCCTTTCTTTATGATGCTTCTCCTGTGATCCGACAGTATTGTGTTTTTCTCTTAATAACTCTCCTGGCTTGATCTTTGCTGAGTCCCTCTGATGGATGTTGCTCAGTCGCCATGTTCCCCAGGTTTTAAAAAATATATACAATTATTCTTTTATATAGCACACTATATTATACATATGTGAATATCTCTGGATTTCTCTAATCAACCTTCTTCTAACACACTGGCATATGAAAGTGTCATTAAACCTGAAGAAGTCAATTGTTACTTTGTGTGTTTTTAAGTGTGTGTTGTTTTCAATTCCTTGTTCTTCAGATGATATCTAAGTATCTATTTAATGAACAATTTGATCATTTTATGATGCAGTTTCATTTTTCACTTTTACTATGTGTCATATTACATAAATGGAAATGCAATTTATATTTGTAACAGGTAGTTTTCTCATTTTGCACAAAACATTGCAACTAACAAGATCCTAAGTGTTAAATAATTTGTTAATTCATTTATTCAATATGTTATATAATGTGGAAAATGTATATGGATTTTTTTTAAATTGCTGTTGTATTTAATTCCTTAATATGACTTTCCTAACTATTTCCCATTTGTGGGGTTTTGTAAATCCTAGGCTCTGCACTGGTGGCTATCATTCCATTTTGGAGTGAGCTTTCTGTTTTGAGAATGAGCCAGGATTAAGATGGTATATATTCATGTCCCCACCTTATTGCAGAGTGTTACTCAAGGGCCTACCACTAGTTTCTTTAAGAATATGGTCTATATGTTTTCAGCAGGCAAAAATCACCCCTAGATCAAAGTCCTGAATATGAGCAAGAGTCCATCTCTTTAAAATTGTCTTTCCAATCCCATATGATGTGTACTAAGCCTACGACAAACACCAATAAGAGGTCAATTGCTTCCTCAAAAATTGCTGACCGTGGAAGTGTAGTCATCTCAACTTAAATCCCAGATTTACTTTTTCCTGGAAAATCTACTGAGATTGCTTTCACTTTCTGATATTTTGTACTTCTTTACCTGCACAAATACCCCCACTTCACTTCTGTCATCAAGATCAGATTTTCCAAACACTGCTACTTCCTGTTTGCTTCCAACTTTTGCATTCCAGTCAACAATAATTATACTGCATCTTAATTGCATGTTTGATCAATTTCTGACTGAAGACATTGATTATTGTTAGTGTAGTTTTAGGTGGCAAGAAGTCAATACCAACATATATCCACCTTAGAAAAATCAGAATGGAAACTTGCCCAGTCCTGTGCCATCCCTACAATTGTTCCCATGCTTCATCCCATTGTTGCAGCCTTGGTGCTAATCCAGCTTCTTCAGGGCTTTCCACTTTTTCACTGCCCTTCTACTTCAACAATAACAATGTCCTCTTCAAAGGATGCTCACAATCCATGTACAAGTTCCCTGTGAGCCCACTGAAGTGCTCTGGAACTCTCCTTCTTCTGATAGTGTGTTAAAATCCATACAGTCAAAGGGTTCGACATAGTCAATAAAACACAAGTAACCATCTTTCTGATAATCTCAGCTTTCAGCCGAAATTCATCTGACATGGCATATGTCTATATTTTCTTAATCATTAACTTTTGTAGTTGGTATATAAATTTGAATAATAGTTGTATTAATTGGATTTCCTTGAAAGCAGATAGATACAATCCTATCGCAGACAATATTGTACTTCAATATTGATTTTGAAATGTCCTTTTTTGACAATGAATGCAATCCTGTACCTCTTGATTGTGTTCCTAACATTAAATACTATGATTTTCTGATTCAAAATGGCCAACACCAGTTCATTTCGGTTTACTAGCTCATTTATTGTATTTCATTTCATTTTGATCACCTCCAATTTTCCAATATTCATAAACTATTTGCATGACAGAATTTCGCAAATACCTTTTTTTTTTCAACAACAGAAACAGTGAGTATGAAAATTGCTTCAAAGGGGAAGAGACAATGAGGAAGTTCAGTATTAGTAGCCCAAACTATGCCAGAAGCTGAGTGTGGAAGCTGAATTCAGTTGCTCATATGTCGGTCCTGAAGCAAATTAAAGCAAGTGTATGAGAGCCAAAATACAAACTTGAGTCTCCTGCCTATACTTCAAGAACATCTCAAGAGCAGACTAGCTGCATTGTGTACTGAGAGAAGCCATCAAAAACATCACTACTAAAGATGGCAAAAGGTCATTTAAAAGACAAGAAATAAGTCAAAGATTAAAATGAATACCAGAAGACTCTCAGACTTTCTCTTAATCATAGAATGTCAAAAGCAAATGGAAGAAGCAATTAAGTCAGAGAGTAGAACAGAAAATTTCAAAGGGAAGTTCTAGAAGACAAAGTCAAATATGATAAAGAAATGGAAAATATTTAGAACTGGAAAAAACAAAAAAGAAGAATCCAGTAAGCATATATTTTACTGAAATAGCATAAGAAAAAACCCAAGCCTCAAGCTACAATATTGAAAGATTGTAGGGGCAAAATATTTACTGATGGAGGAAGTATCCAAAGAAGGTAGAAAAATACACAGGATTACTATACCCAAAAGAATGAGTTGACATTCTTCTATTTCAAGAACAAGCATCTTAGGACGATCCAATGATTTTGAAGGAAGAATTTTAAGCTTCACTGAGCAGTAGCCAAAACCAAGACTCCAGGAATAGAAGAAATACCATTGGAAATATCTCAGCAACCTGATAAAGCACAGGTAGTACTTATCCATCTATGCCAGAAAATTTGGAAGAAAATTACTTGAGCAACTACAGAAAGAGATCCATATTTGATTACATTCCAAAGAAAGATGACACAACAGAATGCTTACATATAGAACAATATAATAGATACAAATATTCTATAATATTTTGCTAAAGAAAAATAACAACCACAATGGCACATTGGCTGTCAGAGGTGCCTTCTAGATTCAGAAAAGGACAGGCAAACAAGAATTATCATTGCTGATTTCATAGGGAATTTGCTGGAGTAGAGGACACCAGAAATACATTTACTTATGTTTTACTTACTATGCCAAGTATTTGAGTGTATGGATCATAACAAACTATGGATAAGCTTGAGAAGAATAGGAATTAAAGCATGCTTAATTGGACATATGGGGAACTTGCACATGGATCCAGAGATAGGCGTGCAAACTTAACAAGGACATGCTGTGTGGTTTTTAAATCAGAAAAAGCATTAGTTAGTGTTGAATTTCTTCACCATATTTACTCAATTTCAATGCTGTTCAAATAGTCAGAGAAGCTGGACTTAATGAACAAGAATGTGGCATCAGTATTTAAGAAAGACTTATTAACAATCTTTAACATGCAAAGGACTCAGCTTTATTTGCTGAAAGAGAGGAAGACTTGATGCACTTACTGAATAAGACCAAGGATTTCAGTCTTCTGTGTGGATGGCAACTAAATATAGAGTACATGAAGAGTCTGACAACATGACTAGTAGGTAATCCCGCGATAAATGGAGATATGCTTGACATTTCCACATATTGTGTATTGCTTGGATCCATAGCAAATGCTTACAGAAGGAGCAATAAAGAGATCAAAAGACACATTGCATTTGGCAAATTTGCATTTTCAAATATTGAAAGCAAAGCTATTACCTTGAGGATTATGGTGTGCCTGTTGTGGTGAATGAAAATGTCATGGCTTGGGTCAAGTACATCTTAGTCTTTAAAGTGACATCTTTATCTTTTTCACTTTTTTTTCTTTTCCAGGTTTCAAAGTGGTCTTGTGCAGCCAATTTGTTCAATAAAATATTTCTTTTGATTTTTTGAATGATACTTGAATTAGTGCTGATCATGGATCTAAGTAAAATGAAATTATTCGCAACTTCAAACTTTTCTCCATGTGTCTCTATGCTGCTCATTAGTCCTAATGTGAGAATCATTATTATTTTTACATTGAGTTGTGATCTACATTGGAGGCTGTTTTTGAGATTCATCAGTAAGCTTTTCAGTCCTCTTCACTTGCAGGAAGTTTGTGACATTGGAATAGGGCAGGTTGTTAAGGAAACTTCCTCCATTCTTGATACCTTATTCTGTTTATTACAGTCTAGCTTTTGTAATTACTTTTTCCCCCTTTATTGGGGATAGGGGGATCACTGCCTCTGGTGGTTGTGGGCGCTACCCAGTGCCGCTCCTGAGAGCCGCCTCTGGATTTGAACCGCCAAGCCCGTGGGCAGCAGTCCGGCACTCAACCACTTACGACACCAGGGTTGAGCCCTAATTACTTTCTTAACATTCTTATGAAAACAATATTGTCAAAGAACATCACTAGACACAGATATTTCTTGATTGTAATCCAGGTAGTGTCTCCTTGTTCTATGCAAAGTACTGCCTCTTCATTTATATCTAGGTTCTGCATGAGCAAGGTTAAACTTTCTATTATTTCCATTCCAAGTCATTGTTTCAATGGAGTCCTATTAAACCAGTGACACATATTTTTATATATACAAAGAGATTCATCTCAAGGAGATAGCTCATACAGTTCGTTGTAGATTCTGATTAGTTTCAAAGGTATAGGTCCGAAGAAAGGCTTGAGGTTTCTCTTAACTCAAAGGGCCGTTGCCACAAGAGCTAAAGGAATCAAGATCAGTAGGTTAGACAGTGGGCTGTTTATGGACAAGTGAATAAATCCAAGGTCAGGAGGTAAGATGGAAGACTGCTGACAACTCCTAGGATAAGTAGAATATATAGCTGACCTCCACCTCACATCCCCCAAATAGGAGGTTAGATAAAGAGACAGGGGTAAAATTCAGTCCGAAAAAAATGAAGCGGGCTGAGCCCTGGTGGCGTAGTGGTTGTGCGCGGGACTGCGGCCCACTGGGACGGAGGTTCAATTTCAGCAGTGGGGCTGGGCCTTCTACTCCCACTACCGGAGAGCAGTGATGCCCCAAAAACAAAAAACAAAAACATGAAGCAAGTTTAGTCAGAGCATCCACATATACTGGAGGCAGGCCATACCTCAAGAGAAATGCCTTTCAATTGATTTGATTGTTCATAGCAAGTTGCCTTATAGAGTTAACTACTTTGTACTAAATCTCATCATGGAGAATGATTACACTAACTGCCAAACAACTGAGAATCTTGAGCTAGACAATTGACATGCAACCTTAACTATAGGATGTACTATATTTATATTATATAATATCTATCATACACTACTATATATAATATATACATAGCAATTATATTATATACTACTATGTAATATATATCATGGAACAAACTTTAACTACATAATGTGTGTGTTATATACTGAGCTGCTATTCATGAGGTTAGCAGTTTAAGCTCACACTAGCCACTTTGAGGGAGTAAGATGAGAGTGTCTGCTCCCAGAAAGATTACTGTCCTTGCAGAAATCTTTTGCAGATGTTCCACTTTGTCCTATAGGGCTGCTGTTTTAAGAACTGATTGGATATTCTGGAGAAAAAATGCCATTTCCTATAAAGATTTAGTCTCAGTCCCAAAGTGGGCAATTGCAATTCTGTCTTACAAATCAGAATAGACTTAATGACAGTGGGTTTGCTTTAGTGGTTTTACTGCTATTAAAATTGCACCTTCTGAATTTAGAAATAAACTTCATTATGATAAGTGAATATATATGAGTATAGCTTAGTCACATTCACATTCATGTATTTCCACACAAAAACCTAAGAACATACACACTAACACAAGATAAATGAATCCTCCGTCCTTCTTCAGTGTAAATGTAATATTCATATCTTTCCACTGTGAAGACAGAAAGGCTATGGGAGTTGTTTTGCCTGGAGAACTGTGTGAGTATATTTGTAGAATAGATTTCTTGAAGTTTGGAATCAGAGTATTATAGGTTTTAAACTTTGATACGTAGTTTTCAAATTGCCTCCTAAAGAGGTTGCATAGATTTACACTTGGATCAATATCACTTCAAGAGTTCCTTAAGGCAGAAGAATTTAAGATCCAATATGCAGCTCATTAAATTGCGTTTTCCTTGTAAAAGTCATTGGTCTTTTCCTAGATAATGGATCTATCAGCTTAGCTCATGAAATTGAAGAAAAGCCCTTAGCCAAATTACAGAGTATTGGTAACACAAGTTACAAATAAAGTATTTCTGTGAATTTTGTTTATTTATTTGTCTTTAATTAAGCCAATGAGATTCTAAACATATTTGTAATGCATCATAGCTTAACTTGGTCTAATTGAGATTGTAGCATAAGACAAATGCCTTCTTACATAGGGTTTAAAAAGAAAATTAGAAGTTAAATGAACTTCTGACTCATCATTTTAGTTAAAATATTTTTCTTCACAACTATCAAAAGCATTTTTTGTTATCTTGAACTTACCTATAAAAGCGAGTGCAAAATCAATGTAAGATTGGAGATCATGTCTTCTTATTTATTATTTATCTATTTACTTAAGTATCCTATTTTTATAATGGTTGTTTCTTAAAGTTCTATTTATAACTAAGTATTTTATATTAGTTGATGTCAGGGAAAAGGAATGCCATTATTCATTTTGAATATATTTTAAAGAAATTTACTAAGGCTTATCAATAAAATTTCATTAAAAATAAAATGTTCAGCTGACCCCAGTGGCGTAGTGGTTGAGTAAGGGACTGCGGCCCCCTGGGCTGGCGGTTCAAATCCAGCAGCATCTCTCCAGGAGCAAGGCTGGGCCTCCCACTCCCACCAGAGGGCAGTGATACCTAAAAATAAAATGTTCAAACCTTACTAATATTTTCACTTCAAGTATTTGTATGATGTTGCTTTTATTTAAAAGGCAGAAATTAGTCATCTTTGAGCTAGTTAGGTAGTCTAGTAAAAATATTTTATATGATTAAAATATTTTAAATTTTATTATTGAGTTTTGTTCATGTTCTGCTGTCTATAACAAAAGTAGTATTGTCATTGAATCATGAGTTTTCTGCTTGTTCCATTTGCATATTATAAAAATAATAGAGTATATGAAATAAAGAACTGGCTCTGATAGACTCTGAAGAATGGGAGTTAAGTGGACAGAATTCACTTTAAAATAATCAAGCAAATCTAATAATAAAATGATATTCAAGTATACCAAGCTGTGGGGATTTTCTGCAACGTGCTTCATTCTATGATGCTTTATTAATGCTTTATTAATTAACACTACGTATGTTTCACTCTAGAAAAAGTATCGATTTCCTATCTATATCCAACATCACTATTAAGAATGCAAATTTAATAACATATGTCATAATAATTCTCTGCAACTTAAATCATTGAAAATGCTCAAAATAAGACACTAGAAGTATTTTACAATTTTATTATAAAAATTTTCAAATGGAACATGATGTTATACTTAGACTTCTGAAAAAAAGAAAAACCTACCATCATGTTGATTCTGATTCACTGTGACCATATGCCTCATTTCTAAGGTTCTGGTCGGTTTGAATAGGAGACACTGATAGTGCCATAAGGGTTCCTTTGTATTTATTAATTATTTTAATTATTACCAGCACAGAGAAAAGATTGACTTTAAAATTTACCCTGTGGTTAAATATAGGCCTAGATAAACTAATTGTCCATAAAATTTTCTGTATGCATTACACTGTTATTGAGTCTAGACCACTACATATATTTGGGCGATTACATAGAATTTATTTAAACTTTTAAAAATTTGTCTAGTCTATATGTATTTTGATGGCAAAAGTTATTCATAAATATACAATAAAAATAGATTTTTAAGGATTCTCAAATAATGATTGTTAAATGTCTTAGACTATATTTAGTCAAAGTTAACCTTTACTAGGTCAAGATTAATTCTCTTCCTTCTGAATACATTTATGAATTGAATTAATCTTTAATTAAACTAGTACTTCAATTTTGATATATTTTCTTTCAAACGACTAACAATGCAAAAAAAACTAACAAAATATAAATACTACCTCATATAGTCTGTTATTTAAAGAGACTTTAGTATTTTCTTGATTAATAACAATGTCTACGAGAAAGACTACCTCACAGCACCACACTACATCATTGCTGACAACTGAAAATGAAATAAGTTCATTAATATTTAATGTCTAATAACAATTTGCAAAATTGCAAACCATAATTATAAAAATAATTATGGTATTAAATTAAATCTTAGTTACTAATCATGTGTCACAAATAATGATACCAGAAGATATATTGAAGCAAAATTTTTGTAGTTAACTAGTTCAAAAAGGCAAAAATGTTTGTTAAAAAGTTAAAGGCAGACTCCCACCAGGGCAGTGATGCCACACACACACACACAAAAAGTTAAAGAAGAAGAGATTTTATGAAAAAGTAATTCAGTAACTTCATTTTCATGTGACAAAATAATTAGTTTACTATTTCCATTTTGGGATGTGATTAGAACTAGAAAAGAATGAAAATATTAAAAGTAACTTCTGGTCCTAACCACTAATATAAAATGCAAATGACTAATTAGATTCAGTTTTTAAGCATTAAATTGGAGATGTGTTTTCTGTTGAAAATATAAACTACTACTATTTGAAACTTAGAAGTATGACAAATTTTAATGCAGAATTGTTCATAAAGAAATTGTATATTAAAAGGGAACAAGTGGTCATCTAGCCAAGAAACAGCAAAGCCCACTTAGAAGAAACACACTAGCCTGTGCTATCACGAGGGGTCGAAGGGAGCAGATATCAAGTATCAAAGAACAATAATCACATCACTACATATGAGGGGGAGATCAGGGTGGGGACCCAAGAACCTTGTGGATAGGAGACAGGTCAGTCAAGGTGCAGTGAGGCGACGATGAAGCATAAAACTTTCCTCTAGTTCCTGAAGGTTTCCTCCCTGCAACTATCATGGTCCCAATTCTATCTTACAAATCCAGCGGGACTAGAAGTGGTACACTGGTAGAGATGGGAAATGGAAATACAAGGAACCCAGGACAGATGAACCCCTTGGAGCCAGTAGTAAGAGTGGAGCTACTGGATGGGTGGAAGGAAGGTGGGGTAGAGAGGGGGAGCCAACTACAAGGATCTACACATAACCTCCTATTGGGGGGACAGAAATTGGAGGAGTGGGAGAGGGGAGACATTGGGCAGTGTAAGATATGACAAAACAGTAATGATTATAAAGTATTGAGGGTTGGTGGGGAAGGGGGGAGCAAGGATGGAGGGTAAAGGATAAGAAGCTGATATCAAGGGCTCAAGTGGAAAAAAACAGATATTTGGAGAATGATGACAGCAGCAGGTATGTGAAGGTGCTTGGCACAACATATGTATTATTTCTTGTGAAAGGCAATGTATGAGCCTCCAATAAAATGATTTAAAAAATAAATTGTATATAGTATATAAATGTAATGAATTTATCGAAGCTATTATTAGGTAGTCTACTAATACTGGAGTTTTGTATGTGAATCATTTCTTATTTATCAATAATAAATAAGTAATTTCTAGTGTTAGTTAGCATAAAACTTTTTAAAGAAAGTACCCTCAATATTTTCTTTTGCCAATTCAATTTTTTAATGTTTTCTAAATAGCCTAGCACAATATTTTCAACTTTCTATTGCTAATTACATAAAAATTTACAAACCAAATCATCAGTTTTATATTCAATCATTCATACACATTTTTTTACTTGTCCATTGAACTCTCTTCAAAGGATCATCATTTATTTCCCTTCCTTCTTTTCTATTTTTTTCTTTATTTCTCCTTCTTTCCTATCCCCTTGAGCTCTGTCCTTGGATAAATACTGCCCATTTGATCTTGTGTGTGATTATTCTCACAAGTTAATTAGCTTAATCCCAGACCTGTAGGTGATGAAGGGTAATAGTCTTGGCAGTCACATTAGTTGGCCTGTTCTATTTCATGAATTGGTGATATATTCCACATTTAACCTCTCCCCCAGGACCTTTTAATGTGAACCCCTTCAGAGTAGGGGTACCCTACCCATACATTGTGCAGATTTTCTACTCTCAGGATGGTGGAGGCTAGAATGTGAAGGTCATTAGTCTCTTCAAGTAATTGTTTTTATGTTTTTTATTTTCATGACTTATTTTCTTCTAGAAGGGGAGAGGCCAATAGTTTTGCTTTAGGTGGTGTGTTAGGGTTTTCTAGAGAAACAAAACCATGACACTAATAATTCTCTCTCTCTCTCTATATATATATATATCTATATCTATATCTATATATCTATATCTATATATAGATATATATATATAGAGAGAGAGAGATATCTAACATAAGAAATAAACAGTTAACTAATCTATAAAGCAGTACAAATGGCTTGGTGCAACTCACTTTCATGAGACAGCTAGGACACTGGCAGTCCTTCGAGTGCGTCTTCAGGGTCATCAAATAGTCCCTTGTAGGGCAATTCTGGCTATGTGGCAATAAGCAGCAAACAGCACAGCAGGTCACCAAGAAACTACTTGAGATGACAGAGTCCGACAGTCCCCAGCTCAAGAGATGTATGTTTCAGTAGCATGGCAAAGCAGGGCTTGAAGGAACCTCAACTCCTAGCAACACAGACCATGGATTTGGTATTCCATGGGTAATGTAACTTGGAGATCGAGGCACAGGACAAACAAAGCACCCGGCTGGTCTGAACATCCAACTGCAAGAGAGAAAAGGGAGGGGTTTGCTGAGCCATTTATATCTCAGCCCTTCAATTGATCTTACATGTGTTCATTGGCCATAGTGTGACAACAAACCTACCTATCTTCTTTGGCCATGTTGACACAACACTACTCACAAGCTCAAATAACCCACTTGATATTCACTCAAGTATAATGGACGGTATTGTCATTGTAAATGATGTTATGCCAATTTACTTTCCTAAACCCCAAGACTATAGTTTTGCTACCCCAGGTTCAGTGATTTCTTCCTTCTTTGTTTGCTTATGTCTAGGAGTTTCATAATTTTGTCTCCTGCATGCTTCACTATACTCCTGGATATATTGTCAGCAACAGTAACTAGCATATAAAGAAATATATGGAAAACAAAGTTTTCAATTAGCTATTTCAGAAATAAAATTCAAACCAATGCTGAAATACCACCTCACCAAGGGATTAATGGCATTGTTAAAAGAACAAACAAAAATACTAAACCAAGACTGCAAGAATGTGGAGGGACTTTGATGGAGACATTCTCTGTGAAACCTTTATATATTTATGGGCTTGCTCTCATTCTCTCTCCTAAGCCAGTCTAACCTGTGTGTCTACTCATGGATCATCACAATTGTAGTATTGTGTCTATTACAGTACTGTATATACTTTTATCTCACTTGTTTTTAATTCTTGTAAACATCCAAGTGTCTTATCCTGTTAAATTCTTTGTAATCTTTTATTTTATATTATTCGTGTGCCCTCCCTCCCTTCTTCTCTATGACTAGTAACCATCAAATAATGATTCTTTTATTTAGAAATTTTAAAAAATTATAATAGTGGTCTCATCAAATTTTGTAATTCATTGTGATAGTGATTTTGTGATTGAACAATTTCATTCAGCATAATGTCTCCAGGTCCATCAATGCTGCAACATTTTCTGCATTTTCATTGTTATTCTCTAATGTTACTTATTCCACGGTGTGTTTGTACCAAAGACTAGTTATCCATTTTTCCAATGATGGACACTTGGGTTGTTTCATTTCTTATATTTTATTTCCTGTGGTGAATGCTCCTCTGGTCACATGAGTGTGTGTGGCAGTCATGTGTTTATGTTAATTTTATAATTGAAACGTAGGGGTGGACTCTGGCCTGTTAAGCAGGAGAAAGCCATTGAGTAGCTGATGAAGCCTCTGTGTGGGCATGGCTTTCACCTGAGACTGGGAAATCTCGTGGTATTTCCCTTGTGAAGATGAGAAGCTATCTTCCCCAGTTGCTGGGAGTTAGTTTCAGAAACGATTAATCACAAGCAAGCTAGCAGCGTCTGAGAAGCTGGAGGAGCCAGTGGAGAGACCACACAGCTTTGCCCTGATGGAGCCGGACCTCTGAAGCTGGAGCAGCATGCTGTTGATAGACCCTGAGCCCTAGAAGCAAGGAGCCGTGAGGAGACCCCTGTTGGTGCCAGGACTCTGTAGCTACTGACCTGTGACTTCATGAGTCAGAAGGAGACTTTATGGACTGATTTCGGGCATATCGGACTTGTGACTTTGAGCTGGACTGGGCTAGGATGTTTTCTCAATGTCCTGTTCCCCTTGAATATAAACCCATTCCTTATACCTATATGTGTATCCTTGCATTTGTTCCTCTAGTCTACCCGGACTAACACAGTGTGAGTGCATTTATTCATGTTGAATTTGTGTGTATCTCCTTACATTGCAGCTCTTATTTCTCTAGGAAATAAATACAATTTAGTGAAGTGGCTGGGTCATATATTTCTATATCCAACTTGTTGAGGGGTAAGTGCCATACAAATTTCTATACTGGTGCCACATTCCAGTCTCTTCAGATTCTTGGTAGCCTTTTTAATTTCTGTTGTTGTGTTAACAATGCAATATATGTTTTGGTGATGTGTTATCTGAACATTGTTTTGGTCTTTTATTTATTGGACAGCTAATCAAAGGCATTTCTTCATATATTTGTTGGACATCTAAGTCTTTCTTGGTTATGTGCCTATCATAAACTCTGCCTCTTTTAACATTAGATCATTTGTATTTTTCTTGATGACATTTTGAAGTTTTCAATAAATTTTATCTAAGATGTCATTGCAAAAAAAATCACCACAAAAATCGGGGAGAGCGGTCAAGATGGCGCCAAGGTAAGCAGCCCTTACCAGGAGCTCCGGTGAGTTTGGTGTCTGGGAGGTCAAGTGGAAGAGTTCTGGTGAGTCGAAAGGCCCCTACAAGTGAGACTCCCAACCTTGCCCACTCTGGCTTTTTCTTGAGCCCAGGGATCTAAGTCTACATATCAGAGATTTCCTGCCGGTGGCAAGACCTTACTGTCGCTCCCCATCAGATTGTGACTCCCCCAGTCCACCATCTCGCCTGACCGCTGCCCCAGGAATAGGACCGCCAGGTTGTGGAGCATCCTAGGACAATTTCTGACCACTACATAGCAGAGGCCCACTCACGACTGCCATGTAGGGGAGCTGCCCGTCTCCCATGGTCTCTCCGTGCAGGGGCTAGCAGCGACTACGCTCGGCTCCCTCCCTTCGACCATCCAGATCCCAAACAGTGATGGCTTTGACTGCCTGGGCTGGGACACGCAACCCCAGTGCCAGGGCTGTCTCCAGCACCCACGCGGCGGTACTTGCTCCTTGCCTGGTTGGCGGCCCAGCTCCCGCCATGACTGAGGTCCATTCAGAGGGAGCCTCCATCTCCCCTGCGCTGCACCCTGCACCTGTGGGAGCTACCCCTGTGGAGCGTGGAAAGTGATAGGGGCCTGCTTCTCCCTGTGCGAGAGCGGCTGCCGCCCCTGTGCGGCTGGCAATCGGCTCGGATCGCACTGGAACCCGTGGTGCCATTTCGGCCCATGCAGGATTCAGACCGGCGGCGTGCCATCCTACTTTTCCCTTAACTTTCCTCTCTCCCTTTTTCTCCGCGTGTGCTCTGGTATAGGAGGCCTGTGTTCACACGGGCAATCCGACAGTCCCTGAATGCGTAGGGCCTGGAATTCGGCTGATCAACTTCGAGCCATTTTCCCCGGGCCCTTTTCCTTCCCTGCTTTTACCCTGCGTCCTGCTTTGGTATAATGCAGCGATCAGACAGTACCTTGGCGCGTAGGGGCTGGAACGGGACCGGACCAGCTGCTTGACATTCTGCTTCGGGCCAATTTCCCTCCCAGCTCTTTTCCCTCCCTGCTTTTACCCTGCGCCCTGCTTTGGCATGCGTGGTGATCGGACAGTCCCTGAACACATAGGGACTGGAATTTGGGCCCAATTTCCCTCCCTGCTCTTACCCTGCGTCCTGCTATTGTATACCACAGGCGATCGGAGAGTGCCTGAGCGTGTAGGGGTTGGAACTGAGACCCAACTAGCTTCTTGCCATTCCTACCTGCTCCCCATTTATTTATTTTTTCATTTTATTTATTTTTATTTTATTTTATCCTTTTTT
>PVJH01019793.1:0-42011 GCA_004026705.1 Nesogale talazaci
AATGCTCTCACACTTATACTAAAGTTTTGTGATTAAGGACAAGTCACTTCCTTTACCTGGATAATCTTTGGCTAAGTTATTTAATCAGTTTACATTGAAATTTTCCCGTTGATGAAAAGGGCAAATTAAATCCTTTATATTAAATTGGGAAAGAGGTTTTATGAGTGTCATAAATAAACATTCTGTGAGTGCTTGCTAGGGAGCTAATTATTCTAAGAAATAAGAGAATACATAGAAGGTGTATAGAAGCTACCTGGCACATTTTAGCGCTCATTAAAGGCTACATATAATATTAATTTTAATGTTGATATTGATGTCATTGCTACTTTAACTAGTACTTCTGTCTACTACTACAAGATTCCACTCAAATATTACCTACCTTTCCCTTCTCAACAAATGACTTATTTATCACAGAATGCCATATTTCATTGTACAATTCATGCAACCCAGGAGTTCCAAAGGATGTGTGCTGAGAAGGCCTTCTCTACTGCTCTAAGAATGCATGTTAATTCATAATTGTAACTCCAGGAGGCTGCCTGGGCTGCAAAAAGAGGACAATGAAAGGTTATGGGCTTATGTGACCTCTTATTGGGGATATGGCAGGAAGCCAATGGAGAACATTTGAGAGAGGGGATCATATGATGAGCAGAGTGCTTAAGTTTAAGGAGCCATGACTAGTATGGTTGGGTGGGCAGCTAGAAAGACTGAGAGGTATACCCCCTATATCGGGGCATCAGGTGTGTGAAAAAAATATTTGATGCAGACAGCCTTGCATCCAATACTTCAGGGTCTTCCTGAAGGTGAGTCACTGTCTTTTTGAACACCTTCTCTAAACCAAAATACCCACTGCTGTCAAGTTGATTTCCACTCATCGTACTCCCTCCCAGAGTCCCATGGGGTTACCAAAACTTCAATTCGTGATGAGAGTGGACTATTACAACTTTTTTCCAAAGAGCAGCTGAGGCATTTGAAAGCAATGGAGTGCTTCTAATCCCTGTGTGTGGCAGTCACGTTCTCTGGTGCCAACTTGACTAAAGAGTGTCAGGGTGGAGTCTAGCCTGTCAATCTAGAGATAGCCAATGAGACCTCTGTGTGGGCATGGCTTCCTCTGAGAATTCTGGGAAATCTCATGATATTTCCCCCATGGGTATAAGAGACTAGAGACTCAGTTCCTTGGAGACAAACTACTGACAAGATGAGATGACAGCATCCTGATAGATCCTGATTCCTGGAGACTGAAGAAGCCCAGAGGAGAAGTCACATGGGCTTACCCTGATGAGACCAAACCTGTGGGGCCAGAGAAGTCACCTGGAGACTCCTGCCAGCACTGAGATGCTTCCACTGCCAATGGACCATGAGCCCTGGAAATGAGGAGGCATGGGGAGCATTAGGATGCTTCTACTGCTGCTGTACAAAAAGGACTCTGCACCCACTGGCCTGTGACTTCATGAGTCAGAAGGAGACTTTATGAACTGTTATCAGACATGTGGGCTAATATCAGACTAATGATTTTGGAGTGGACTGGGTTGGGATGCTTTCTCAATGTTCCATTCCTCTTGTATATAAATCTTTCCCTTATATCCATATGCATGTTTATGAATTTGTTTCTCTGGTCTACCTGGACTAACACATTGTTCCTCCAGGACTTCTTACAAATGTCTTTCCAGAATCTTCCAAAGTGCCTCAGTAGGCTGCTGGTGAGTGCTGCAGCATACCACACTTCCCTTCACTTTGGGTGGAACCAATGTGGGATTTAAATTTAACTTTTGATAAGGAGCACCATATGATTGTATCATTTCCCCACTGGTTGCCCTCCCAAGTTCTATATCAAGCATCCCATGCCCACCCCTGGCCCTCCTTACTGGTGTATAGGTCCCTTAATGTCATTTTGTTTACATTTCATATTAGTTCAATCATTTTTAATTACTTAAGCTGTCTGGCCCATTTGATATTTTAGTTTCATAGGTGGTCCCAAACGCTTCCTGTCCCCCAGCCAGGAAGATGTGCTGTCCTTGCCTGTCTCTCACTGGTCCCTCTGAAATGGGGAGGGGGGGTGAGTGGAGAAAGACAGACCATGGCACAATCCACTCTGCTCTGTCTGTTCTCAGCCATGTTGAGGACCCACCCCTTGACCAGCTCGGAGCTGAGCTGCTAAATGTTTGACTGTTGGGTCTAACTCTCAACTCCAGGACATTCAGGGACTCTCCTCTTATCAATGCATCTCACTAATCTCTAGCACATTGTAATTTTCTGTTCATTCATCCTTCTCCTCTATACTATGCTTCTCAAGAATACATATTGCATCTTTTTCATCATCTTTTCAAACTCCACCCATCACAACACTTGACTCTTAATGAGATTCTAAAAGCAGCTTATCATATGGATCTTAAAAGGGAAAGCATTCGTCTCCTCCAACCAGGTGGACAACCCATCAGGAACAAGACTCCGGAAGAAGAGAGGGATCCTGAGAAGAAGGCAATTGTAGTGAAACCTTCAGGTCAGAAGAGCTGAGGTTATCAGGGCAGAGGTGCTAGAATGGGTGCTGGATGTTGGGTAGTGTAGCCTTCAGATAGGGTATGAGTTAGGAAGGGTCAGTGGTTCTGCTCATCAGGACACCCCAGAACCTGCTGTGGGAGCTTCTTTTGGCTAAGGGAACAGTTGGGGTCAGCACGCCTCCAGACACTAACTCAGGGAGGAACTCTCTCTACATTGGCATAAAGGCCAAGAGAGATGCAGTAGATCAATTCACCTGGTGAATTAGTGACGACAGTTGACTCTGGCTGTCCTCTTGGAGAATAGCAGTAACCGGGGAGACTCTTCAGAAGAAAGTGGAGGCACGCCAATCTATTGTCCACTTAGTGTTATAACCATGCAGAAGCTATAGCGAACCAAACTTGTGCTAAATGCCATCCACTCAACCTTGGCTTCTGATAATCTTATGCGCAACCAAAAGAAATGTGCCATTCCCGTGGTCACCCGGGCATAGGCAGGCTCACTGCACTTCTGAGGGTTTTCATGGACTGAGTTTCAGAAATGGATTGTCGGGTCTTTTAAAAACAGTATGTCTTAGCCTGAAAGTTCTACTAAAATGTGTTCCTACAAGTGGTGCCTTGGCATGGGTTATAAACCAGTTGGGGATAGAGCTACAGATCATGTGGTTATGGGGGCGGGGTTGGTGTCATCAGCTTTTAGTATCTTCCTGCCAACGTTGACCCTACTCATACAGAAGACCCTCTCCCATCTAAAGGGACATGCTTCATCTGCCCCACCCTGCCCTTTGACCAGTCAAAATAAGTGGAAACCATGTTTATAGAAACAGCGAACTGCCTCCCAGGGGCTGTTTTCACCCTGCTGTTTCTAGCACTTCCTTTCCTACCTACTCCCCCCCCCCCCCCCCATCATGATCCTCTCCTAGCCAGCTGAATTCGTTCATTTTTGCTCATTTCCCACAATGAACACTGTGCCTGACCCTTAGCAGGAGTGCGATAGGTAGTTGACTGTATTCGTCTTGTTATTGTAGTCTTTCACAGAGTCCTGTTTGAGAGAAGATGGAGGAGAAACTTGTTCTTGGTTGCGCTGGTAGGAGACAGAAGGGAAATGTGTGTATCAATACGTCTTTGCTCCACTTCATTCTCCTTTTTCCTTACCTATCCAGAGACCAGCATTTCCACGTGAGGCCTTCAGAGAAGGAAGTAAACACAGCAGATGACACATAATACTGGCTAGACATTTTTTTTCTTCTTCCCTTTCTTCCAAGCAGGTTAGCTGGTTTAAATAAAACACATTGGAGAGGAATTGCATGAAACTAAAACGGAAACTGTGAAGTGCAAGTTGATATTGTAGAAGTTTGTATAATGACAGGTCAGATTCCTGAGGACTAGGCAAAGTGGCAGGTCTAACACCACTTATTGAAAAAGGAGGCCAAAGATACAGCAGGCAATTACAGTCTAGCGCCAATTGTGGGGAGAGAAATCAACTCCTCTTGAACTTACGGAGGGAACCGCTTGAAAAGTGCAATTTGAATATAGATAGCCAACCAGAAGGGTTTTTTTTTTCTTTCCAGGGAAGGTGAGCTGGTGGCGAGGGAAGAGGAAAGGGGGAGAGGGGCTGCCCGGGGTTCACTATTTTTTCATATTTTAAAGCCCTGAGTAGTTTGAAAGGATGATTGCCAGAGGGGACCAGGAAAATTAGAGCTTGTTTGATTCAGGATCAATTTTCAAATCTGCCCAGTTTATAATTGTGCGACTCTCGCTGTCATCACTCATGTGATTCAGGCTCCAGATGTGCAGACTTGAAATGTCCCCAGGGCTTGCCACCTCCTGGTTTGCCTCCAAACCTGCCTTTCTCCTTCTTCCAGATAAATTTCTATGCCTGGACTTACTTACTGATACTCGAAATACTTGCATAGGGGGCTTTAAAATAAGAGGAGTGGAAAAGAAGCATTGAGAGAAAGAGAGAGAGTGGGAGAGAGAAAAAGAGAGAGAGAGAGAGAGAGAGAGAGAGAGAGAGAGAGAGCGAGAGAGCGAGCAGGCCTCAGGGCTCAGACTTAATGTGCATTTATTTATGTTTGGAAGAAGTGATGATAATTAAACTCATACTCACACATGAAGGGTCAAGCTCTTTCTCTTTCCTAAGGGCAGTTGCAGTGAGGAGGGTGATCTGGGCGTCCTGGGGCCTGGGAATAAGGAAGGGAAGGGCATGAAGCGGAGGAGGGAGGTCCAGAGGACAGACTTCATAACTGCATAGTTTTGCTCAGGGTGGCTTTAAAAAAATCACTCCTGATCTTTAGGCTATAGGGGAACAGTACACTTGGAAACATCACTCAAAATGATCTATCCCAGTTTTTCTTCATGGCTGAATATATTCATAAAAGTTCCTAAGTTTTTAATGAGATGTTTCATTCCATGTTCTCATTTCAACGATGATGAAATATATTAAAACCAGAACATCTGAGGTGTTGGAAGGCCTAGCTGGAGCAATAAGGCAAGAAAGAGAAATAAATAGTACCCACGTTGGAAAAGGAGGAAGTCAAGCTGTATTTTCAGATGGAAGAAGCTGTTCCTAAACAATGTCAGAGACTCCACAAGAAAGTTCCTGGAGGGCTGAGCCCTGGTGGCGTAGTGGTTGTGCGCGGGACTGCGGCCCACTGGGACGGAGGTTCAATTCCAGCAGTGGGGCTGGACCTCCTACTCCCACCACCGGAGAGCAGTGATGCCCCCCGCCCCACCAAAAAAAAAGAAAGTTCCTGGAACTATTGGAAAGATTCACCACAGTGGTTGGCTACAAGATCAACACATAAAGACCAAGAACAAGGAGCACTTGAAAAAGGAAATCAAGATAGCAATACAACTTACAGTAGCCAACCAAAGGATACAATACCCAGTAATAAACTTAACCAAGGATATAAGAGACTTATGCAAGGAAAGCAATGACATGCTACTGTAAGAAACTAAAAGAGATCTACAAAAGTGGAGCAAAGAGCATTCTACGTTCAAGGATCGGAAGACTTAACACTGTGAAAATGCCAGTGCGACCCAAAGCAATCAGTAGCTGTAATGCGACCCCAGTCCAACTCTCCACAACATTCTTTAGTGAAATGGAAACACTAATCTCCAACATTGACTGACATGTACAGTAAGAGCGAAAGGAATCTTAACAAACAGAGTAGGAGGCTTCATACTTGGTGGTCTCAAAACTTATTATACAGACCTGATTATCAAAAGAGTCGTATTGTTTCAGTGACACACAGACAGACCAATGGAATAGGAATGACAACCCCAAAGCAAGTCCATCCGTCTATAAGCAGCTCATCTTCAACTAAAGGTTCACGTCCATTCACCGTGGAAGAAACAAATGGTGTTGGCAAGCTGATTTTGAAATTTATTTTAAAATAATTTTATCGGGGCTCATACTGTTCTTATCACAATCCATACATGCACCCAATTGTGTCAAGCACATTTGTGCATATGTTGCCATCATCATTTTCAAAGCATTTTCTTTCTATTTGAGCCCGTGGTATCAGCTCATTTCCCCCTTGCCCTTTCCTCTTATGAACCCTTGATAATTTATTAAAAAATTTTTTTCATGATTTACAGCAGCCGCTCTCTCCCTTCGCTCATTTTTCTATTCTCTATTCCCCTGGGAGGGGGGTTATATATAGATCATTGTTATCAGTTCCCCCTTTCTCCTCCCAATTTATCCTTCCCCTCCTGGTATCACTACTCATATTATGGGTCCTGCGGAGTTTATCTGTCCTGGATATGAGTTTCAAGTTCTTTCTGTACCAGTGTGTATACTCTGCTCTAGCCAGACTTATAAGGGAGAATTGGGTTCGTGATAGGGGAGTAGGAGGGGGTGGGAGGGGAGGAAGCATTAACACCCTAGAGTAAAGTTGTTTGTTTCATTAGTGCTGACTGGCCCATATTAATCTTGTGATCCTTCTGTAATGGGATTTCCAATTGTTTACAGATGGGCTTTGGTTCTCCACTCTGTGCTCTCTCTCATGCACTTTGATATAATTTTTTTGTTCCTGGTCTTTGAATCCCAATACCTGAATCAACACCTCTTGATCAGACAGACTGATGTGCTTCTTCCATGTGGACTTTATTGCTTTTCAGCTAGATGGCCGCTAGTTTATTTTCAAGCCTTTAAGAAATCAGATGCTTTATCTTTTGATTGTCTGGCACCATCAGTTTTGTTTACCATATTTGCTTATGCATCCATTTTGTCTTCAGTGATCATGTCAAGGAAAGTGAGTATCACAGAATGCCAGGTTATGAAAACAAAGTGCTCTTATGTTGAGGGAGTACTTGAGTGGAGGCCCAATGTCTGTCTGCTACCTTAATACTTAATATATAAATATATTTACATAGCTCTATTCTCCTCTCCATATATATATATTTATATAGGTACAAGCCTATATTTAGACCTCTATAAATGCCCTTTGCCTCCTAGTTCTTTCCTCTATTTCCTTTTACTTTCCTTTTTTCTCACTATCATGTTCGGCCTTCATTTGGGTTTCAGTTAATCCTCTCAGCTACGTTTCTCTTCATTAAGCCTCACCAGGCATCCTATGCCATCTTATCGATTTTAGATCACTTGTTGTTCCCTTGTCCCTAGGTTTATTGACACCCTCCCCCCTAAAACGAATATTTATATGCAAAAAAGAGAAATAAATAGGATCCATACTTCACATCCTGCACAAAGACTCTGAACACAAAATGGAGCAAAAACCTAAATGTTAAAAGCTAAAAGTGAAAGTTTCTAAGACATAACATAGGGCCAAAATTACCCAAACCAACCCACTGCCACTGAGTTTATTTCAATTCATAGTAGCACTATAGGACAGAGTAGAACTGCACTGTACAGTTTCTAAAGTTGCAAATCTTCCCAGAAGCTGACTGTCACTTTCTCCCATTGTGCAGCTTATAGGTTTGTCAGGTGGCAGCCAAGCACTTTAATCACCATGCCACCAGGGTTCAAAGCTCAAAGCTGGAGAACTTAATTTTCACATAAATAGTCTAGCAAACAGATCTTTAAAAATGCACAAACAGCAGAAGATACATTAGATAGCCAAACTTCCTGAAAAGAAGTTATACTCCACAAAGATTTACCAGGCGAGTAAACAAATACCCCACAAACTAGGAAAACAATCTTTAGCAACTACGTATCTAATAAGGATCTAGACTCTAGAGTGTACAGCAAAGGTCAACAATTACAGGGACAGTGAGTAATTAAATATGGCCCTTCTAGTCAAAGTCTGTAGTTCCCACAAATGAACTATTCCTGCATGGGTTTGGTAAGAAGCTGTGGGCAGATATTGATAGGATTTACCTATGAGTAATTGTGGTCATGATTCATTGAAACACCATCATGCAGGGTATAAAACGGGCCCTCTGAGGGGCAGGAGAGGGGATCTTATGAATAGCCAGACCTAAGAGTGAATGCATCCTCTGAACCCTGAAAGCCATGTGCAGTGAGCCTCTTGAATCCAGAAGACAGCTGTGACATCAGAGGAGCAGTGGCAGAACTGGAAACCAGAGCATGAAAGGGAGTATAGGGCTTTCCAGATTATAGGGCAAGTAAAGCTGAGTGCTTTGGGGGCAGGAGGCTAGCTTGTGGAGTGGGAGACCTCTGGCACTTAATTCTGGAGGAGCTGGGTGTACTGACCTGGATGTACTTGGGATTGGGTCTGAGAAAGGAATAGCATGCCCTGTGGGCATATGTTACCAACCCTGAAAAACTCTGTAATATGTCCTGATGAAAAATGAATCCAGAGCATTTCTCACTTGCTTTAAAGCCTGTTAACTTCCCAAATAAACCCTTTAATCATGAATATTGTCTAACTTCTGCATAACCATCGCAACAGATATTAGAACCTACCTCAATGAAAAATTAGAGTGCATTGCATTGGAACAGACAACTTGACAACAAAAAGATGAACAAGTTGATTTTTTAAAAGGACATAACTAGATATATCACACCAAAGAGGGCATTCTGTCAGCTAAGAAATACATGGAAAAATTTCTATGATCATTAGCCATAGATAAATACTAATAAAACTGCAATGAGATACCATATCACTACTACAAAAATGATACTGATGAAGAAAAGGAAAAATAAGACAAGATGCTTGCAAGGTTGTGAGGAGATTGGAACTCTTATGCATTGCTGTTATAACTGGCTATAACCACTATGGAAAGGAGTATAGTACTCCCTCCAAACACTAGAAAGAAAAACACTCTTTGATGATAATTCCATCCATTGGCATGTATCTCAGAAGGACAAGGACACAAATAGACACATACATATCTCTGTTCATTGCAGCATTGTTTACAATAGCAAAAACATGGAAATATTCTAGGTGTTCAACCCATGAAGGCATGAAAAAGGTTGCATATGGGGGTGGCTTCAAAAACTTTGTGGGAAAAAATGAATGAAAAGATAATGAAATTTTTTCACAAAATTTCTGAAGCCTCCATGTGCAGTGAAATGTTATGCAACAATGAAACTCAATGAGGAATCTGTGAACCATAACATGGATGAATCTGGGGGCTATTATGCTGAGTGAAATATTTGCCACAAAAAGACCAATACTGCATGGCCTTGCTCTTCTAAATGGTCCAGAATAGATAGATGCAGAGGAAGAAAAACTCTTGAATTATTACAAGGGAGAGGAGGATGGAGGAGCAAAGGCACTTGCTGCTAATTATGATGAGAAAGGCAATCTCAGATATGGGTGCAGTCAACAGTACTTGGCCAAGGTCAATTAAGATACTAAGAAACACATGGGAAAGGGGAGTAGTTTTGGTAAATGTCAGAAGATATACAACTTTGCAAAAAGAGTAAAAATACATGAATGACTCTCTAGGTAGATACATATATGAGTTAGTAAGCTCAAACATTCAACAGCTGTCAGGATGGTGCAGGACCAGGCAGGGTTTAGTTCTGTTGTGCACTGCAACTGAGCTATATGGTAAGCAGTAGGCAAGTAAATGTGCCTGGGCCAAACCCAACTCAAGCCTACTATCATCACGTCAATTCTTACTCAGAGAGACCTTTTATATAGAATTTCAGAGACTACAAATTTTTATTAGTAGACAGTCACCTCTCTCTCCCACGGGTTTGAACCTCTGACCATGCAGTTAGCAGCCCAATACCTAGCCCACAGGGCCATCAGACAGCACATAATGTCTTATGGAGTAAACCACATGGGCAAATCTACAGAGACTTCTTAGACACATCCTAAGTCTTCTCAACCATCATCTTGAGGGACAACATAGTCAACTGGCCTAAGAGTTCACAAAGATAATGTTCTACATTATAGTTTGATGAGAACTTTGTAAGTGGCCACCTGAGCTTTTAGCGTTGGTCTTTACACCTATGCAATACAAGAGAATTAACAAACGGCACAAACGGCATTTATCAGAGCACTATTAAAGAAAGTCAAGAAAGGGTTTACACACAGCAGTAAAAATCCTCTGATGGAGGGGAACAGAAGGGAGGGAAGATCATCTAACTAAAGAGTAGACACATATTAACTTGAGTGAAGGGAAAGGACATATATAATAAGGGAAAAGTCAGTACTTTATGACCACAGCAAAGGAAGAAATTAGGAGGTGCAAAAGAGTTAAAGGCAACCAAGTTAAATACTATTTGGGATTGCTAGGGGTTCTGTTAACTTGGCTTGACCAGGATTAGCCCAGGATGTGATATAACATAGTGTTACAGTATCAGCTCCATGATGGGAGTATTCTGTGAACCAACCAAGCAGTTGTTGGAAGAATAGGTTGGAGTACCAACTCCTTAATCTGGTCCCAGCTTTGATACAATTGAGAGTAGGTTTCATTCAAGGTGTAGCCTGCTCAAAGCTAGCTTGCTTCTGTTGCTGGGTCTGGATTCTGTATCTGGTTCATCTGCTTCCTTTTCATATCATCCATCAGTTGGTCCCAGAAGCTATCATCAGACTGCTGACCTTGAATCCATTGGGCCCTGCATCCATCAGCCTGTGGTCTTCGGGTTTTATCTTCCTGTTTTATGGCTCACTGACCATAAAACAGGTCAGTGTTTGGAAGGAGCCTTCAGCTTATCTTCTGACCCATGGGCTTGAACCAGTGTAGACTTACTCAATTCTACAATGATGTGGGTCATTTCTTGATATAAATTGCTTTTTTATAAACATACACATTAAAGCACCATTGGTTTTGCTTCTCTAGAGAACCCAACCGAACAATGTCCTAAGAACCAATTGTTCTCAGATCAGGGCAGCAAGGAAGTGCCAGTACCATTGCTATTCATCTATCTATGGTTTGCATATTTCTCTGGTTCACTTTAGCGATATCATCACCATCATTTAATGATAAAATCCAAGCAAACAAACTTACTACCACCAAGTAGATGCCAGTCCAGAGAAAACCTATAGGACAGGGTAGAAATATCTCTGAGAATTTCAGTGAGTGTTTAATTTTTTTCTATAACTCTTTCTCCCTTGGAGTAGCTGCTGGTTTTGAACTGCTGACCTATGATTAGCAGCCCAATGCATAACCATTCCCCCATAGGGCAAAACATCATTGTACTGAGCGTACCATTGGTTTAATCAATGATATAGAATCCAAATCACGGCTGAAAAGGGAAATTACTCCTGTAAAACGCCTATGACCAAAATGGATGAATTGTTGACTTGTACAGATTAAAAGTTTAATTAACTGGATAGTATTTGCACAAACAGCAAGAGGTGGGGATAGGGCAAAGCTTTGAATAACACTCATTAAAAGGCAGACCTATGCCTGCTAAACTAACACAGGCCATTACAAAAACAAAGAGCATGAAAATAGTAACGATATGGTGGTCCTGAGTACCATTGAAGCGAGAGGTCTGAATCAATGTCCAAAGACCACCAATCCAATAAGCTTGGCATAATGGTCATCTGCTTCTCACATTAGGGTACTTCAGCCTTAAATTCAAGGGAGTATGTCAGTTCCTAAAACCTGCTACAGGTTAGTTTAAAGAAAAGTCCAGTTCCCCGTGTCCAGATCCTTCTGCTGTGGTCTATGGAAAATGTGTGCCTCAAATAGGACAGTCTCAGCATCTGGGCTTGGTCACTATGTTAGTCTGAGGAGACTAGAGAAACAAATCTATGGACTTTCATATGTGTATAAGAAAGAGGTTTATATATGAGAGCCGTTGAATACTGAGAAAACGGCCCAGCCCTGCCCAGTCCAAGCCCATATGTCTGATATTAGCTCATAAATCTGATACCAATCTATAAAGTCCTCTTCAGACTTAGGAAACACATGCAAGGACACCGAATGCAGGATGATCATAAGCTACTGGGTAGAAAGTCTTTGGCTCCAGTGGCAGTGTAAGCATCTCAGCACTGGCAGGAGTCTCCATGTGACTTCTCCAGCTTCCAAAGTTACATCAGGGTAGGACCATGTGGCTTCTCTGGGATGTCTCGCAGGGAGTCAACCTTATGTCTTATTAGTAGAGTATCTCCAAAGGTATGGGCAGAGAGTCTCTTCTGCTTCCAAGGGGAAAAAAAACAGATTTCCCAGGATTCTCATGGAAGGCTCTGCCCACATAGAGGTCTCATTGGCTATATCCCGATTGACAGGCTATACTCCACCCCTACACTCTCAGTCCTCAAAGTGACACCAGGTTAGTTATGTAACTACCACAGTCACCAAGGCTGACTATATCAAAAATGTCCAATTTGGAACATAATACTTGGTGTTTTTTTCCCCTTGGTGGTGTATATCAGTTATACTAAGTGTATTTCCTAATGGCAGGTTGCCGCACCATGTTTATCCACCGACAGATGTGCAATCAACTTCTCCAAGAAAGATATGCCCCAATCCCACCATATTTTGACTTGAATTTCCAGTAAGGATCATTTAGTCACTTATGTCAGAATGCCTGCAGAATTGGCTGACCATAGAATAATGTCATGTGGCAGGAACTGATTGGTCTTCTGCCTCTCTCCCTCATCTTGAAAAACAACCCAGCTGAGATGAGGCTCCCTCTCTGGAAGTGGTTTTAAAGACATACAACTGGGCCTGAGCCCCGGTGGCATCGTGGTTGAGTGTGGGACTGCAGTCTACTGGCTTGGCCATTCAAATTCAGCAGCAGCAAGGCTGGGAGGGCAGTGATGCCCCCCCCCACCCCCCAAAAAAAGACATACAACCAGGGGAGTGATATAGAGGGACCTAAGGCAGACTCATTGCTTTGTTGTTTATGGGATAGGATTAAAAGATATGTGAGCTGAGTACAGATGTCTGCCTTGGTCTTGGTGTTTGTGCTTAGAGTAGTGCACTCATACACTATTTGACCTTTTGTGACTAACTTCTAACAATAATTTATAAATTATCAAGGGTTCATGAGGGTGGGGGGATGAGGGAGGGGGTGAAATGAGCTGATTCCAAGGACTTTAGTAGAAAAGAAGTGTTTTGAGAATTAGGATGACAGCAAATGTTCAAATGTGCTTGACATTCAATGGATGGATCTATGTATGGATTGTGATAAGTTGTATGAGCCCTCAATAAAATGATTTAAAAAGAAAGAAAGAAGTTGACACTTAAAATTACCTCCACTGATCACTGATCGTTTTTGCTTGCTGCAAATAGTAAAATGCCCCATAACATGAATACACGTAGCTATAACAGGGTTTGTGAGTTTCTCATCTTCTGCCCACGTCATTGTCTCATGCAGAGGCTAAATTTCTGGTTTCTTCGCATAGATGGATATGAGATTATACTAAAAAGCGCAAGCAGCCTCATGTTGGGGTGGAAGAGTAGAAGGTAGATGATCATATCCCCAGTTTTCTCATTGCCCACACCACCCATATGGAGCAATAAAACAGTCACCAACTATTTGAATTGCTCTCATTTTCCTAGACATCCCGGCCTGGAAGCCAGGACCATCTCCATCAACATTTCCACCCGTGTGTAAAGCCACGACACCTCATAAGCGGCAGGATCAGAAATGGATTGGTTGCATCCCACAACAAAACTCACTGCTGTGAAGTGGATGCAGACTCAGAATGAGTCTGCAGCAATCAATGCATCAATTTCCAAGCACTCAATTCTGAATTACAACCCCGTGTGTGCCAAAAGTCCCCAATGGCTGATTTTTGGAAGCAGGTTACCAGGTACTTCTCCTAAGGTGCCTTTGGGTGAACTCACACCTGCAATCTTATGGTTAGTAGCTGAGTGATTCCTCAGTTTGTACCACACGGGGGCTGTGGTTGCAGAGCCAAAGCCCTGGAACGATCCCAGAACTCCAAACTGGAGTTGAATTCGATACTAACCCACAACGAAATATTGTTTTTTTGCCATGGTACAAACCGTAACTTGCTTATTCGAAGGCAACCTACGAGACAAATATGAATGTCAAAAGGGAAGCACCATCTTGGTCAGTTTACCAACCCTGGACAAGAGAGTTTTCATACTTTACACAATCGAACATTAGCATGGTACAGTAACAGTTCAATGATATTTGCTAAACATCGAATATTTTTGAACACCTACTAAACGTTCATGATTCAGAAACAAGAAAGATGCCCTTTTCTTCTTCCCAACACGCTTGCTTCTGTGGGGAGAGAGTGACATCAGCAAGAGATTCCAACATGTGCTACACTTATGGGAAGCAAAGAATGCTAGGAGACTGCACGGGAGGCTCCAGAGCGGACGTCAGCGTCACTTTGCAGCGGAGATGAGAAGGAGGAGGTGGCGGCAAGAAGAAGGAAGAAGAAGAGTAAAGAGAAGGAGGAGTAGAGTATTGAAGGCAGAGGGAACAAGGTGTGCTCCAGTCTGGAGGGCTCTCGCTTTGCTTCTGCAGCTGAAAAGGGGAAGCATGAGAATGAGAAGAGCTAAGGGAAGGAAAGGCTGAATTGTGAAGGATCCCAAATACCAAGACGAAGAGTGTGGACTGTTTGCTCCCTATAAATACCTCTTAACCTTTTCTGCGACACAGGTGATGGTCAAAGCAAGGGGGCAATGTACAATTACACACACACACTTTTATATTTTGTTTTCTGTTTCAGAGAGGGGGGTGGACCCTCTGAGGCCCATTCTATATGGATCTCAGGTTATAAAGCCCCACAGAAATAGTGATGACCAGTGAAGATATCAATTTGAACAATGTCCCTAGAAACTAGATCCTTGCACCAAAACAGTCATAGGGAATATATACAAGAAAACAAACAAGCAAGCAAACAAACAAAATATCCTAGAAGAGAGGGGCATGAAAAGCAGAAAGGTGGAAAGTCAGGAGCCTGTTAAGACAGTTTAAACCAGTGCTTCTCCACCTTCCTAATGCCTCAATCCTTTCATACAGCTCCTCACGTTGTGGTGACCCCCAACCACAGAATTATCTTCATTGCTACTTTATAACTGTAATTTTGCTTCTGTTATGAATCATCATGTGAATATCTAATATGCAGGGTGTATTTTCATTGTTACAAATTGAACATAATGAAAGCATAGCGATTAATTACAAAAACAATACATACTTATATATTGTGAAATATTTATTTCTAATGACAAATAGATGAAATTTCGCTTGAAGCACAGTCTAGCATGGGTAGCAGTCTTAATATAACAACACTAAACAAAAGTGTTACATTTTGTTATGGTATGTGTAAAAAGCCAATGTCACTGTGAAGTTTGAGATAGCTTCACAAGTCTACTCCTGTATTTAGACTTGATAACCAACAAACTGGCAAATCCTATTTCACAAAGATATGTTATTGGAAATGGAAGAAATCATAACACTGTCTCAGACAGAACAGGATATGACTGCAAACACTTAATCCCAAATTTTGTAACTGGCATTGTAGAGAAATCAGTTCTTACTGCATTGCTGTTGATAAGGTCAATGAACTCCTCTTGTGCTTCTTCAGGAACATCTTCAACTTTGACTGTGAATGGGCTTCTGGAAAGTGCAAATGGGGTGTGAGGTAGATTTAGAAAGAATGATGAAATTTTGTCTGCAGCATGTGCAAGTGTTCTTTCACAGCCATTATCGTCATAATCCTTTTGCCCAGTTCAGTGTCCTCAAAGAAAGCAGATAAGGCAGGCAACATTTAAATTTTATTTTCATCAATTTTTTTCCTAAGCATAAGCTTCATTTGGAATGAAATGAAACTTTCAGACAAATCAAGGCACATTGCATTTGGTCTTTGCAGTGATAAATTTAACTCAGTCAAGATAGCAAAGATGGCAACTGAGTAAGCTATTTTCTGCAGTTCACTTTTCTTGCTGAAAAGAACTTTGCATTACAGTCTTGCTTTCTGATTAAAAAATGTTTTGTATTTATCAAGAATCTCTAAAGGACGTTTTCCTCTTGAAAATCATCTCCTGTCAGTGTGAAATAGAGCATGGTTCTGCGCATACTACTTGTTGCACAGTTTGAAAACAGTCAACTGTTTCAAGTGCTCGCCTTTACAAAATTGACAGAACTTATGACTCTTTTCATGACTTCTTGTAACTCTTGTAGCAGCGTCTTCATTGCTAATATTTGCCGATGAATCATACAGCGAGTTCCAATGACTTTTGGTAACTCCTTCAGTACCAAACATTGAAATCCAGATGAATATCCTAGCATAACTGGAGCACCAGCTGTGCAAACACCACAACTTTTTCATTCAGAAATGAACCAACTGTGTCAAATACATCACATGCAGTAGTTGTCATTTCAAAAGGTTTGCAAAAAAGAAACTCATCTTTAAAATCACCATCATTAATACACCTCACATAAACCAGTAACTGTGAACAGTTTGCAATGTCTGTAGATACATCAAGCTAAATATTGGAAGTGGAGCAGATTTAATTTTCTGGATTACCTGATCAAGAATAGCAGCAAATATGTCATCTGTTCTTCTGATGACAGTCTCCTTAGATAAGGAAATTGCACATGACTTTGTAACAAACTCATCTATGATCAAAACTTGAACAATATTTTTGGCTACTGGCAATAATAAACCCTCAGCAATGGTGTGATGTTTCATAGCTTTGGCAATTCTGAGTGCCACCAAATAGGAAGCCTCGATGGCTGCTATGTTTCATTTGTGGTAGTTGTCACAAGTGTAAAGTCTGGCTTTCTTGAGTACACCAGCTTTGCTTCTAAAATAGTTGGTGTCCTTGTTGGCTAAGGTTGAAAACTTTCTATCAAAATGGTGTTTTAGTTTGTTCACCTTCATAGAACTTCACAACAAATAACACATTGCAGTTTCTCAATTTCTGCTGTAAAAAAAAATTTCCTGTAAAAAATCCTCACTATTTTTAATTTTCTTAATAGTCTTCTTTACATGATCCATTGTCATTGGATGGTTTGCTATAAAAACATATACTAATAGCTTTAAAAATACAAAAGATGATACATGAGAGAGTTCATTCAATAATGTTCATTAATGTTTCCGATGACTTACCATTCTCTGTATTTTTAACATATCTGTTACTTTCACATGGGGGCAGTAGGCACATCAACCACAGCTGAATATAAAAAGACTGATCAGCATCCAGATTAAGTTATCCTGGTGTGTGTTTGAGGGGAGACGGGGGGGGGGCGGTACGTGTATTTGCAGTCGTTGGTGATTTTACAGTACATGATTGTACATTTACCCAATAATTTTAATTCATGAAGTGTCGTTTTACCTCTGATACTGCTACTTTCCACAGAGTAGCTACTTTTAATAGAATATTAATGATGACAATTTTAAAGATGAGTTTCTTTTTTTAACACAGCAGCTGCTTTCTACACAGTAGCTGCTTTCTACACAGTAGCTGCTCTCTGCACATGTGACTGGTCCACATAAGTGCATTATGGCACCAACCCTGCCACATACATGTGTGTTTGTACAGGATATATGTGATGGGGCTGTTGTGATGACGTCATCATGCTGGGGACTTGTATGTGGGCTGACTTGCCTGGAGAGGGATAGAGTGGTGTCTCAGTTCCTAACAGCATTGGGAAGTATTTTTTTTTTTACCCCCTACGGTCTTAGTCCCACTCTGTGAAGGGGTCATTTGATCCTCAAAGGGGTTGCAAACCAGAGGTTGAGAACTGCTGGTCTAGACCAAGACATTTTCGCTTTTGCATTTCCAAAGCTTTTGTTGGGCAATGGACAAGCTATATAATTCACTTGTCTGACACAGAGAGCTTTCTGCCCCTTCTCTTGATCCTTATCAGTGAAGGTGCCAATGACTGTCAGCCCAGCTGAAATGGAAGACAAGAAGAGTGAAAAGAAGAGAAGCTGAAAGCTCTGGAACCCCCTGGTACTATGGGTCCAATGACACTGCAGGAGTCCACATGGGACTGCATTTCTAGGGCGCCTTGTGATTCTCTCACAGCCCCAGTCTCAGCTCAACTCGCAGAAGAGAAGGTTGCTTGGCTGTAGGACCCTCCTGGTTCTCTGTATATCTGGGAGAGGGGCAGGGAGGGAGAGAGGGAATCAGGCATCGGGTTTAGCAATGGAATAGGGATTTAGGGATTTTAGCTTAATCCCAACTCTTCCTGTGAGACTCTGGGAAAGGGTCTCTCTGCCGCTGCTCCTTCATCTATTAAATGGGAATAACAATAAAAATGCTAACATGCCCTAGGAGGAACAAGGAGGAGGGGATTATAAAGCACTTTGCAAATACCATATGAAGGTGATGCCGCAATGATGGATGGTTGTGTTCAGTGAGAGAAACAGCAAAATTATAGCCACCCTTGACTTTCTGGCAGACTTTTGATTTTTTTTTTTCCATCAGAAGAGGCCCTCCCAGGAGCTCTGAGGAGACAAAGAGCCCTGCGTGCCATCCTTGCCGCTCCGTGCGCCCGTGTGGCTGCGTGGCTGTGGTGTGGTGAAAATCAGAGAGGGATGGTGCAATCCAAATGGGGAAAGGGATTGCAAGGCTGAATCTGCCTCACCACTTCTCTAAAACGGCAGCGTCTAGAAGCTACCACTGGCAAAGTTGTCAATGTTCAAACCACGCTTGGACTTACGACCCCGGGGCACTGGCAGTTCCCCGCTGGGCAGAAAGTGAACTTGAGTTGTGGGAGATTGCTTCGGCTACCAGGCGTCACATTTGGTCCGACCGATTGGAATCCACTCACTTCCATGCCTGCCACACTTTCTCTGGAAACATCCTTACACCTAAATGATGTGGATGTGATGAGCCCGGTGGGTGTAAAGCCTTCCAGTACTCACTTCACAGTCCCCAAAGCTGGTGCCACTGAGCCACGGCTGGTTGAGCTGGGAGTTTCTTTCTTTCAAGAGACAGGTTTTGGCACCAACCCGCTGTCACTTGCTGTGGAATGCGGGAGGAAGGAAGGTAGCTACAGGTAACAGATTATTTTTAATTCCGCCTTGTTATTTGGAACTGATTTCCCATATGTTGTTGTTGTTCAATTCCTTGCATGCATTTTCTCAAATATTTGTAACATATGTCAGATCTATATGCAGATTTTAAATTATGGATGCCTTCATCCAATCATTTTTGAAGGGGGGAAAAATCCAAGTCTAATACTCTCAAGCAGGACCACAGTCTCCTGGGCCTGGGCTCTCGTTCAGGTAGACACATCTGGTGAAATGCATCACATCAAATTAGTATCCAGGGTATTGAGACTCGGAGACTACAGGCAGACAATCCCCTTCTAATGTACTGCTTTTTAGATGGTTGGAGAAACTTGAATCCCAATTCTCCTGTGAAATGAGTGATACTAACATGCCTGTTCAAATGCTCAAAGTGGAGATCAAAGCGGGAGTGTCCAAATTGGCTTTGCAAACAAAGCAGCCCCCCTGCCTCCCCCCCTGGGGAAACAGCGCTAATTTTATCAACTCTCCTTGGCTCTCTGGCTATTAAATAGCAATAAATAAATGTGTTTTTTCCCTTCTTTCTGGGTTTGCCAGTGGCTTATTTGTCTGACAAACAAGCTCATTTCCTTTTAAGTGTGAGGTTTTAGTCTAGCTAATAGAATTAATCTATTTTTAATGAAAATGCGAATGGCTTTTACTTAGAAATCTACCTACCGATCGCCGTCTCCCTGCACCAGGCCCCTCCCTCAGTGCCCACTGCGAACGCATACCTCTACCATGAATATTTCAATACTTCTCGGCCTCCCAGATCAATATAGGCAACTCTCAAGCTCTATTGATTTTCAGAGGGCTGGCTCACAAGGGTGATAAAATATTTCTGGACTCATGAAACTGGAGTTAAAGTCTTCGCTGGCCCTTCAACTTTTACCATATCTCTTTGTCTCCCTTCCTTGCCCCCTCCCCTTCCACTCGGCTTCCTCGCTCTCACGCTCGCTCGATGAGGCCTCTCCCCCACGCCCTCCACCCTCACACACCGCCCCGAGATGGAGATTTATGACTAAGCAAGAAGTCCTGGAGAAGCAGCCGGTATTTCCCCACTGGGTCCACTCAGGTCAGAAGGCGAGCGGGTCCAAGACGGAGAGCGGCCGCGAGCACGATCGGCCCTCATCGATCTCGCCTGCAGGGACCCGCCGGCTCTCCTCCTGTCGCTCTGATTCATTTATCAGCACAGCCGACTCCTCCTCCCGCACACCTCTGAAGATGTAATCCCAGAAGGCGACCCGAGCAACATACGAGGAATTCCCCACTGAGGCACAGGAGCTGAGCTGCTCCATATGGGTAGGAAATAAGCTAATTATACAGTCAGCCATGTCCAATGCCAGGATGTGTGTCGTTATAAGTTTATCCAGCCTGGCTATGAAAGAGGGAGCCTGGGTTTCTTGGGAGATTTTAGGAAAGCATCGGTAATTATTTCACTGTGATGCGCAGTGGATTTAGTGGTTAGGAGACTTGGGTTAGGTTTCTCTTGTGAGTCAATGGGTGTTGGTTAAGTCCAGCCATTTCCATTCCCAGGACTCCGTTTCTTCCATTGTGAAACATTCGGCCATTTTTTTAAAAACAAATCTTTATCGAGTTCCTTTTAGGTGCTAGCAAGATACCCTGAAAGACACTGTCCTGCACTCATGACGCTGAAAGATCAACCAGCATATCCCCTGAAGCTCCTGGACTGCCTGCCTCCAGGTGTGGCATTTTAATAATAATTTATAAATTATCAAGGGTTCATGAGGGAAAGGGAAGCGGGGAGGTAGGGGGGAAAGGAGAAGCTGATCCCAAGGGCTTAAATCGAAAGCAAATGTTTTGAGAACAATGAGGGCAACAGATGTACAAATGTGCTTTACATACAAGAGACGTAAGTGTGGATTGTGCTAAGAGTTGCATGGGCCCCCAATAAGATGATTTTCAAAATGTGCTGTTATGCTATCTCCACTCGGCTCCCTGCTAGACCAGGGGTCGGTTCTCCGCTGGGGTTATGCCAAGAACTGTGGAGATACTTGATCACTGGCTAGAAGATGAATAAATGGACCCTTTTGATTTTGCAACCTGCCCAGCCTCAAACAGGACTGAATGAGCAATTACATATGTAGCTTCAAGGGAGAATACTCACTAGTCATGGATCCAACGTTCAGAGCTGTTCATCCCCAGATCTTTGGGAAGGGAAAGCATGCACAGAAATCGAGTGACAAGACATCAACAGATTGTAGCTGTCTCTACGATGGAAAGGTAGAGGCACTAGCCTTCTGTCTAAACCAAAGCCCTCTTCCCCTGAAGCACGTTTGAAGAAAAGAATGGTAGGACAGGATGGGTGAGGAGACAATGGGTTTCTTTGATGACAGTGGGATATACTTTTGTCCTGGAAACTTAATTCACTCCAAGTGTGTTGTTTCTTGTGAGTTCCCCGTGAGTCGATTGACACGCAGGGCAAGCCCAGGTGTGAGCTGCAGAACTCCTCTGCAGCATCCACAAGGCCTTTCAGATCTTCAGGACCATCTTCGGAGTCACCTCTGGGTACCTTTGACCTCCCATCCTTTTGACTATGAATTGAGTGCTTAATCATTTGTACTACTCAGGACTCCAAAGTCATTCACTTTGACTCACTGATTTTTGCCTTATCTATAGACATAGTGACCTGGATTGGGGGATTGGGGTGGGAGGAGGCATAAGGTTACTGACAGCATTGGCATGACTGGATTCTAGAGAGAATTATTTCTCAACAGTGAGTTCAGAATAAAGCTTCTCCTTTCTTTCCCTCCTCTCTTGCAAGTGTCACAGTGAGACCCACAGGCCTTTCTCTAGAAATTCCTTCCTGGGGGCCTGTGCTCCATCCTATTGTAATGATAAGGTCTGCGATCTGTCTCCTTCACTAAATTTTGAGCTCTCTGAAGGGAGAAAGGATGTTTTATTCATTGGTAGATTCCTCACAGCTTCCTAGGGCAAAGCAGGCACAATATAACTCGCCAGGCGATAGACTCGTAGCCAAGCTAAAAGACAAAGGAGAGTTTCTGAGACGTCTTCCACCACAGAATAGCTGGTGGTTTTGAACCGCTGACCTTGCAGACCACAGTACAATACAGAACCACTCAGCTACCAGGGTTCTGAGGCACAGGATAGGCACTCATAACTGTTTGGCTCAAATGCAATTGAGGCTTCAGGAAAAGGAATCCTGCCTATCCTGTTGGATCAATAAATATTAATCAGGGAAGTGTGTTGTTGTCGATATTGCTAGGTGTCCTGGAGTCAAACGGACTCATTTCCAGTCCAAATGTCACAGTTGAACTTTCCGAGCTGAAATCTTGATGGGCATGACAATCTTGCCTCTCTTACACACAGCTTCTGAGTGGGTTTGAACCTCCAATGCTTCAGTTAACAGCAGAGAGTGTAAAACTTGCACCACAAGGACTCTTTAGGGCGGTCATATAACCAGGGTGATTCTCCTTCAACTGACCCTATTGAGAGTCTCCAAGACTTAAAACCTTCATAGGAACAAACCACCCCATTTCCCGCCCCCCCCCCTTGCCCCTGCGGAGCAGTTGATGGGTTTGAATTGCTGACCTTGAGGTTGGTAACCTAACGCTTATGTCATAGGACTACCACAGGTCATTTTGGGAAGTGCGTAACTTACCTATGCTGAGTCCATTCTCACCAATAACCACCCTATAGAGTAGAACTGTCACTGTGGGTTTCTGAGACGATAAATCTTTCTGGAAGTAGAAAACTTAATCTTTCTCCTGCAGAGTGCTTGGTGTTTTCGAACTGCTGACCTCGTAGTTAGCAGCCCAAACCATGACATCACCAGGGTCTTTCTCAGAAGTGTAGGGTCAGGGAAATACTGATGTCAACTATCCCTGCTCTTAAACCCTCCAGTCCATGTGGGAAAGGCTTTAGGAATATTCTGTCATTTGCTTCCACATCCATCACAGAGGCAGATGTCACAAGGAAGGTGGTCTTGTTCTTCGCTTCTGAGATAAAACCATTTTCTTCTGGAAGAGAAAACCCAAGCTCCTAGTATTTAGATGCAGACTTGCAACTGGGTGGATGTGTGCGGTGTGGGGTTTTGCAAGGATTGTTGCACGAGGTAGGAAACTTCATGAATTGTTTCCATGCCCAAGAAGGAGGAGTTTTGAACTCTAGAGCTTTCCTTTTCATTTGAAATCATCTTACTGGGGACTCGTACAACTCTTATCACAATTCATTCATCCATCCATTGGGTCAAGGCTTGTTGCCATCATCATTCTCAAAGCATTTTCTTTCTACTTATGCCTTTGGTATCAGCTCCTCATTTTCCCCTTCCCTCACAAACCCTTGATAATTTATGTGATCATTATTTTGTCATGTCTTACACTATCCGGACATCTCCCTTCACTCATTTTTCTGTTGTCTGTCCCCCAAGGAGGGGGTCATATATAGATACTTGTGATTGGTTCCCCCCTTCTGCCCAAGCTTTCCCTTACTTGCCTGGCATTGCTACTCTCATTATTGCTCCCGAGGGGTTTATCTGTCCTGGATTTCCTGTGTTTTCAGTTCTTATCTGTACCAGTGTACCTGCTCTAGTCTAGCCAGATGTGTAATGTAGAATTAGGATCATGATAGGGGGAGGTGGTTGGGAGGAAGCATTACAGAACTAGAGGAAAGTTAAATGTTTCATTGTTGCTATATTGCACCCTTACTGGATTCTCTCCTGGCAACCCTTCTGTAAGGGGATGTCTAGTTGCCTATGGGCTTGGGTCTCCACTCCACGCTCCCCCTCATTCACAATGATTTGATTTTTTGTTCTTTGATGACCTATTATGATCATACAGGCTAGTTTTTTTTCCATCAGGCCTTTTCTGCTTCTTACCTAGGAGGCCACTTGTATATCTTCAAGTTTTTAAGATCTTAGATGCTATACCTTTTGATAGCCGGGCACCATCAGCTTTCTTCACCACATTTGCTTATGCACCTGCATTTTCTTCAGTGGTTGTGTTGGGAAGATGATCATCATGGAATGCCAGTTTAATAGAACAAAATTTTCTCGCCTTAAGGAAGTACTTGAGGAGAGGCCCAATGTCCATATGCTGCCTTAATACTAAACCTATAAATATATGGACATAGATCTATTTCCCCATTGTCATATATAAATATATTTACATAGAACTTTTCATTCACTTTGAACACTTTCAAAGACCATGCTTGGAAACAACCTCGTTACTTCCAGGAAGAGCAGGAATGTGCTCCCCACTGCAGAGTACTTGAATATGGCTTTAATCCACCAGGTATGTTTCTCCTGCTTGCACTCATCTCATTGAAATCTCACAAGCCCTTTCATAGATAAAAGTATTATGATCAGTTTATAGATAAAGATGCTAATTCTGAGAGGTTGAGTATAAGTCAGTCAAATTAGAAGTCATAAAGGCCACATTGTAGGTGTGGTCAGTGCGATGCTTAATTTCCTGTGTCGGTTTGGCTAGGTCATGGTTCCCAGTTTTCTAGTTGTTCTCATGATGGTATGATTAGATCTGTTAGCTCTGGGCAGGGCAGATTGCCATTCATAATGTAACATCATATACCCAATCAATCAACCAATCAATCTCAGCTTCTAAAGTTTCAGAATAGACATGGAAACACACACACACACACACACACAAAAGCAAATAGAGAACCTGTGGACATTGCCTGCAAGCAATGGAATGCCAGTGATGGCCTCCAGACAAAACCAGAAGAGGTTCACAGGAGGAACTGAGAAGAACGAGAAATGAATGTGGACTTCTAGTCCCCAGAACTGTGAGAAACCACATTTCTGCTCTGAAAGCCACCCGCTTGTGGTATCTATACTACGACAGCACTAAGTAACTAGGCCAGTGCTTCAGATAAGCAGAAGCATAGCAGCACTTCTGGGAGAGTAAATATTATTCAAAGATTTGTGTGTGCCTGTATGGGTGGGGTGGGTGGAGTGGGATGGGGATAAATGAATATTCAAGCAAACATGAATGGAAATTTTGCTTGAATATTTTTGTTGTGGCCTGCTTGAAAGTTTACTTAAATATTTAAAGATTGGAATCACATCTGCAAAGAAGGCAGTAGACTTTCAGTGGGCCTGCAACCCCCCAGTGGTATCGAGGTACTTTGATGGAAACATTGGAAATGCAGACATGGGAGACTTCCAAACTCTCACAGCTGTCTATAAAGGCACTACCAAGTCTTAAAGGCATTGCAAAGAGTCTGAAAGTTGTTTAGGTCTTTGTGTTAGTCTGTGATATTTCACACTGTTTTTGAGAAGTAGAAAAGAACCCAATCACATTTAGCAACCAAATTTGAAAGCAGTGTTTTGCACGTGCGTGCATGCAGGCCCACCGCGCCACCCCACCCCCCGCCCACATTCCCAGGTAACAAGAGGATGCTTCCCAGCCTGTGGCAATGCCCTCCATTGCTCTGGCCCTTAATCCAAGCAAAACATCCTCTGGGAATAAATTCCATGTGAAATACAAAATTAAATTGTGGTTAGTCTCTAAATATAGCACAGAAAGACATTGAACTTTGGGTTTTCTTTTGCAGAACTATGAGAGTCTATGGAGAGTGGACTGACTTAAAATATATCCCCTGTGTACTTTGTGAAATTCACATTGGGAGGCATTGCAGAGGGAGGGGTGATTGTTCTAGAGAATGTGAACAGGACGCATCTTGAGGTGCCCCTGGAACTTC
Source organism: Nesogale talazaci (assembly GCA_004026705.1). Lineage (NCBI taxonomy): Eukaryota > Metazoa > Chordata > Mammalia > Afrosoricida > Tenrecidae > Nesogale > Nesogale talazaci. The sequence goes on from PVJH01019793.1 coordinate 25,532, forward strand.
CAACCTGCACGCACCCAATGTATGAGAGAAGAAATACCCTTTCAAAGCTGAGTTCCAGATTGGCTGTTGCAGAGATGGATGCTCTGAATGGATTTGTTGTGGAGCTGCTTCCACCGAGAGCAACTCCGTCTTGTGAACTCCAGGGCTTTCTTTGTGTGACAGAATCCTCACTGCAGATGCTGAGGAGAAGGGGGACAGCTCACAGCCATATCTGCGTCTTCAGAAGCAGGGCCCTTTTCACATCTGCCTGCCTTGCTGGAGCTGTTTTCTAATAAACAAGTATTAGTTGATGATGTACAACACTACCTAAGAGGTGGTTAAGAACGAGTCCCTGAGGGGTTAGAATTTCAGGGCTCAAAGCCTCTTTGTTTTATCTCCTGATTTAGGTGCTGAGTAGGGATGTGACTTGCTCCGGGTTATAAAGCAGTAAAACTGATAGAGCACAGAGGTGTCCCACCCCCCAGTTTAGTGCTCTGTGGATTATTCCAAACACCACTTCATGTTTTCTCAGCCCCTGGGTAGGAGGGAAAAAGGACTCGACCAGTGCGTGACTCTTTCCTGAGTGTAGATAGTCTTCCATGGAGATTGCAGGTGGAGAATGATTTCCATGGGGCGGAAGTGCTAAGTCAGCACTCACTGTCCTTGCCCTCCCCCTCCCCCCCCCCAGCCCCTGAAAGGAGTGCGCTTCTCCCAGCAAGGGGCATTTAGCCACGTGACTTCTTCCACCAGTGAAATGTAAGCAGATGTGAACATTTCGGCTCTGAGGGTTTAAATGTGCCCACGTTGTTTGTGCTCTGGCGTGCCTTGCCTTCCCAATGACAAGAGCATGCTCCAGCTTCCTGCCGCTGCTTCATCCTGGATCCTGAGATGAAAAGGCAGGAAGGCAGCCGGAGCCTGACTGCCTCTTGGAACCAACCCACAGCACTGCTGACATGAACTTACAGACCCATGAGCAAGAAGCTAGACTTGTTAGAAACCACTGTCTATGAGACAGCATTAAGTATAAAACAAAAACTCATGGGTACGCTATTAGGAATGAAGTCTCAAGACATGAATATCTTAAAAAGTTTCTTTTCTGAGATATTCATATCTTGCCATGAATAGTCACACCCTAGCGCATACATGGAGAGTGCTAATACCATTTTTTCCCAAGGAGAATATGGCAGTCCATTCAGGTTAGATGTTTACAAAAATCACACTGAAAAACAGCCGAAGCCTCTGCCTGTGAAAGTCTACACGTCCTCCTGTCATATTTAAGAATGGGAATCATTGCCTTGGACAAAAGAAAAGTAATAATCACCCAGCCAATTTGGTTCTATCTGTCTGTTCATCCTTCCATCCATCTATGCCCTGCCCATCTAGTCATCCTTTCACTCAACCAAGTCTATATTAGTTCAAGTTGCCAATAGGTAGTCTGAAGGTTTTATTATTTTTAAGGCTGTGAGGTTGACATTTTAGTGACTAACATAAAAGAAATCCGCTGAGTTGATCATGTTTAGGTTGATCTGTCTGCATCTGATTATGCTTGTCTCCAGACCCAAGCAGTTGTTAATGAAACAGTTGCTGTTTTGTTGACAGAACATTAATTACTTGATCTTAGGACTCGGTAATTGCACAAGCCCCCTCTGTATACATTACTAATTACATTAGCAATTATATGGCATTTTAAAGACAAAGAAATGACTGAAGCAATTGCAGTGTCACAGGTAACCTGCTGTTAGATTTCAATCGCTTTCCTAACATTTCCACAGAGTGCTGAAACCGATTCTAGTGGATTTTGTGGCACTGGCGCAGCCTTGTCTGGGAGAGGTAGCCCCTGAGCTGTGGCAGAGATATTGTGGGTGCCGCCTCCACCTCACCAGCCCCCCCCCCTTTTCTCAAATAGAAAATGCTTGAAATAGAAGCATCTAATCTTTATTTTTCAATAAAGTTTCATTAAGTACTTCTTTGTTGGGTGCTGGGAATACAGACCTAAGTCTATGACCTTGTGAAGTATATAATCCCATGGAGGATACATTTGTTAAATAACAGCCATTCAAATAATTGTCTGTAATACTTGAGTTGTACTCATAAGCTGCTATAACAAAACAACTGTCAAAGAGAAGAGCGAGCTGTATGCGATCAATTTTAATTTTTTTATTCCCTTCTTGGACAGCTCTTTCTAAAAGGTGACCCCAAAATCCAGGGTCTCCCATAGCATGGCCCACCACTTTAGGGGGGCTCAGGTCCCAGCCATGTAGACAGAAGAGAAAATCAAGAATCTTGTGGGAGACTTTAAAGACCAGGACTGGACGGGACATAGATGGTTTTCCTACCTTCTATTGACCAAAGTTAATCTTTTTTCATTGCAATCTTAGATGGAAAGTGCAGAGGAAAAAGAACAAATGAGTACATGTCTAGTGATTGTCGTATTATTTAATTGCAAATTATGACTCTACATGGTGCAGTGAAAGCATATAATGAGGACATTCACCGATTTTGCATTCCAACATTCAACTCCCCTTCTTTTGGTTCGACTTAGCCATTTTACCTTAAAGTCATGACCTTTCCATCATTGTACATGGTTTTATGGGCCTCCCCTACAAATTGCCCTGTGGTTCCCCACTATCAGCAAGGGAAGGCACTGCGTTTGTTGAAATACGCAAGTATATTGTTGTGTCTCTCTATTGCTTTGAGAGTCTCACAGTTTTTCTACCGCCGCCCGCTATCGATCATGATGACCCATTCCAGCAACTGGTCCCTCCCGATGTCATGTCCAGAGTTGTTGTTGTTATTGTTGTTAGTTACTGTCAATTTAGTTCTGACTCATAGCAACCCCATTGACAACAAATGCAACCCTGTCTGGTCTCGTGCCATCTTCATTATTACAACGCTTGAGCCATTGTTGCAGCTACAGTGTCCTTCCATCTGGTCAAGGGTCTTCCTCTCTCTCCGAGTGTCTGTTTTACAAAGCATGATCTTATTCCCAGGGATATGCCCCGAATACATGGAATGATGCCTTTTCATCATCCTGTCTAAGGAATGTTCTGGTTATACTTGCAAGGCAGAAGTATTTGTTCTTCTGAGAGTCTGTGGTGCTTTCCACATTCAGATCCAGTGCCATAATTCAAAGTCATCAATTCTTCTCCCACCTTCCTCATTCATTGTCCAGATTTTACAAGCAAATGAAGCAATGAGAAATTACATGGCTTGGATTAGAAATTAGAAATAACCCGCTTGCACCCTTAAAGTCATATTCTTGCTCTTCAATCGAAAGATTGTATGCCACAGATTTCCATCATGTGATTTCTTGACTGCTGTTCCTACTACTAGTCTGTCAGTGCCCAAATTTGTCATGTCAGATCCTCATCATTCTCACTTCCAAGGAGAAGTCTAGTTGTGCCAGGGGGCTTCAAAAAAGTTTGTTGGAAAATTGAATTAAAGGCTAATGAATTTTTTCCACCAACTTTTTAAAGCCCTTTGTTTTTCTTCTTGGATTGATTTATCCACTCTCGCAGTCCATGGTATATTTTCTTCTCTTATCCAATACCACAGCTAGAGCACATCAATTCTTCTGTCTTCCTTTTTCACCCTCTAATTCTTGTATGCATTTAAGGTGGTTTTAAAAAGCCAGAGTTTGAGTCAGACCCGCTTTGATTATTAAAATAAAGCCTTTACTTTTTAAAACTAAAGAGATCTTTTGCAAGAGATTTGGAATATACATTGGGGCACACTTCACAGGGTTTAATGATAAGTCAGATTTGGGATGGTGATGAAGAGAGGGAGATCAAAGATGACTCTGGTTTCAGAGTTATAATCCCTGAAATTAATATATATATATGTATATATATATGAAAGGAACGATGACTTCCTCTTTGATATGTTGATGTGAGTCACTTGGAAGTGTTCCTGATAATGCTAAACATAGACCTGCATCCTCTGATGCCCCGAGGAAAAGTCTTAGTTAGAGATATAACTTCAGATGTTCCCTTCAGAGACTCGGTGTTTGAACCAGAGGAAAGGTGGAGACGAGGTCTCTCAAATGCACTTCCAGCTCTGAGAACTGGCGACTAGAAAACTAAGCACCAAGAGTCCACCATCAGAGCCCATTCTTAACCAAGTTTGGTCTGAATTGTATCCGCCCACACCATCTGCTTCACTCAGTGATGACACATTAGAATGACTCCCTAAGTCCCTTAATTTGGTAAAGTCTCACTCCTGAATCATTTCCCTTTGGCCTTCTAATCCCTGCCTTTTATTTCTGTGTCAAGCAGCCCTTAGTCTAGCCTCCCAAACCCAAAGCTGATTTCACTCTCTTAATATGCCCCTACCTCTACTCTGTGACCATGATTTATTGTGAAGGTCCCTCAGTAGCTTGAACCATTTGTACTGGACTACTAACCTAAACAGCTGGTAATCCCAAACCACCCAGCAGTGCCACCCAGCCAAGCCTGGTGATCTGCTTCTATAAAGATCACCGCCAAGGACCCTCTCAAGAGCAGGTCTACTGTGTAACACGTGAGTCTGTCTGCCTTCCAAAGGAACTGATTCGATGGCGATCTGTTGTGGTGGTGTTGAGTTAGGGTTTGTAAGTACTTCTCCTTCCCAACCCGAGACATTTTCTCATCTGAGAGGCTCACTGGGTCTTGGCCCAACCTTTGAGAACTGCGTTGAAGCCCTTTGTCATTTCATGGTGTTCCTGCACTGGGACCAACTTTTGTAGAGTTGAGGAAATGAGGAAAATGAGAAGGCGGAGTGGCAGATGCCAGTCCCTGGGAAATCAGCCTGGCGAGCTGAAACTGGAGAAGTCCCCCAGACTGTGTGAGGGGGGCTGTGCTCCTGCCCTCTAACCTCTGCAGGGCCCTGGGTCACTCCTCCTCTGTTTACTGAGAACATGTATGTGAGAAGGGCAGGGCCTAGCTGGGCCGGGGCGTTGAGCCTGAGAGAATTTGAACCTTATTAGTCCTGACATTTCTGCCTTGGTATGTGGGACTGTTGTTACACATATGGATTGGATCAAATGAGATAATTTATGCAAAAGCACTTTGAAAAACTTTAGAGGGCTATCCAAGGTATCGGTGGCGGTTATTCTTACCAGGCCAGAGCGAAGATTGCTCTCTGCCACCTCGCCCAAAGATCTGATTAAAATTAGGTGGAAAATCAGAAGCGCTTTGTTTTTCCCTGATGTCTTGTCACCTGGGCATAGGCCGCCCCTATGGCCTACCTTTTCTTAGATGTGTCAGGTTGCATGTAATTTTATTTATTTTACAGCGAAGGTCATTTGTTAAATCCTTAACTAATCATAATGTGACTGCTAAGTCTCTGTGAGACTTTTCTCAAAAATAAACTCATAGGTCAGAAAAAGAGCTTTTGTGAAGCTAAACGGTTTGGTTGTTGTGGAAGTTTATGCCTCCATATTTATGACACCATCCCATAGAACAGGAGGTAGTCTGAGAGCTCATAGCACCTCTCTTCCTTGCGAGCCACATCTGTCAGGGGAGGGAATGAGAGAACAATCAATGCTCTTCCTTTTACAAATGAATAGACTGGAGCAGCCCAGAGGCATGGGGAAGACAGCCATCCTGGTGAGGAGAAACATGGAGACTCCCCGGAGTGACCTTGACCTTATGTTCATACCTTCTTCCATCTTTGCTGTGCTCACTTCTGTGTCATTTAACCCTTCCCAGTAGGTAAACTCTGCCCTGAAGGGTTAATGGAGGATGACTACTGTAAGAAGTCACCTGGAGGTGTCAGCTCAAGGCTCCTTGGTTTTCCCAGGGAGAGGAGAGGGAGGATGAATGGGAGTGGCAAACAGACCATAAATAAGGGAGGACACTTGTAGGAGATTCTGAGGCAGTGGCAACAGCATCTCTTTTGGCTTCACCAGTTGTACCCATTTCACTTACCTGACTTTAGGGATAGGGCATGAGCTGGCACTAAGAAAGGAAGAGCGACAGTGACAGGTAAAGGGACCACAGGTTAGGCCCATTAGGCAGTCTAGGACCTGCCTGCCTATTCTTTAGGGACGAGAAGAAACCTTGTGAATTCCTTCCTTGAGACTTCACTACCTGGCCTATCGCAAAGCACTGGGCCCAGAAAATGTCTGTTACTTCATGAATGGCAGCCACAATCCACTTCTTTCTCCTTCAGAACACTTTCTTTTTTAGCTGCTTGACAGCCATCAGCTACAATGGGAGCATGGGGCCTTGGTTGGTATGAGCTCACAGAAAGAGAGGAGCAAGGTTGATACTCTGTTTGTGAGTGAAGAGGATTTCCATGAATAAGAGGCCTGCTTCCAGAGATCTCGTATGGCAGATTTCACAATTAAAACCCCCTTTGACTGCAGTGACCGCTGGTGCATGTCGATACACTCACAAGATTCAAATGATTCTTTTAAATCAAGACACTGACAGTAAATTTACCCACCAACTCTTCTCATTTAAATCAAGAGTCTGACAGTACTCTCAAGATGGAAACATACCATCAACAGACTTTCCAGATTCATACCTGCAAAAAAAAAGAGTAATAACATCCAGATGGACAGTGAAGATTAGCAAAGACACTCCATCCTAAAAACCACCACCAACAAAACCCAAGGATCCCTCTTTGCTCATGGATGAATGAACAGGAAATGCCAACATATGTCTAAAAGGCATTCTGCAAACACAAAAAACATAGTTTTGAAAAAGATGTCCTAAAAGAAATAATAAATTCTGACTAATATTTTCCTTATAATCTCAATGCTTCATGAAAATGTGAGATAAATGAAACTCACAAATAATTTAGAATAAATCAACTAAATGGTTAGATTAAATTTTTAAAAGAATGACGCAAAATTGCATACTAAAGTAAGTAAAAATGATTGCTTATAGACTTTCAGTTCCTGTGGACATGTGTTTATTCCCAACAAAACAAGTTAAAGCAAGATTCTATAATCAGTGGCTGGCTATAGGCAAAACCTCTTAGTAATTCACTTGTCTTGGCCTTGTTGGGGTGTTAGGAAATAAGGTCCAATTGAAGCAGTGACTTTCTTGGGGATCTCTTGGGTCAGTTTAAATTCAAGGCAGAGAGGGCAGCCCAGATGTCATGGTAATTGAAGACACCAAAAGGGTCATCTTGGTAGATTTTTACTGAAGACCACAGAAATTATAAAAAAAATGAAAACTACATTGGTGAGAAAAATACAAGTAAGCTGTGCCTAGGAATTAAAAAAAAAATAAAACAAAATCTGGAGAATACACCTACTCATTCTTTGAGGGTAGCAAGGACTCTTTCATGAATATTTCTCTGACAAATCTTATGTTACCTACTCTTTCAGACTTTATTGATATTGCACCCCATATTAAGCGCAGCAGATTATACCACCTCAATTTGCATGTTATGACACTGTGCACAATTTTGCAAGGTATTACCTTTGGGTGAAGCTTGAAAATATGTATGCAGGATCTCTCAAAAAATTTTTTTTCAAAATTATTTCTTGAAGCTATAGGTGCATCTACAATGATCTTAAATGAGAAGTTTAATTTAAAGAAAACAAGACACTCCAGTAAGAAAATTAAAAAAGCAAGCCACAGGCTTGGAGTAAATATTCCTAGCATATATATCTGATGTTGATCTTGTACCTGGAATATGTAGAAAGCATTTAAAATTCTACAATAAGAATTTAAACTGTCCAGTAATACAAGGGGGAAATGACTTGAATACTTAAAAAATAAAGAAATGACTGATGCATTAATTTGGAAAATATAATGTTCAACATCCTTAGTTTTTGAGAAAATGCAAATTAAATCACAATGAGATATCGACGCTACACACTTATTACATCAAACCAAATCCACTGCCATCAAGTCCACTTGGACTCTTTTTGCCATGTTCTTTTTCAAACAACACATATTGCCTCCAAGGCTGTAGATCTTTTTTTTTTTTTTTTTTAGTTTTTAAGGCATCACTGCCCTCTGGTGGTGGGAGTAGGTGGCCCAGCCTTTGCTCCTGTGAGCTGGAATTGAACCTCCATCCCAGTGGGCCGCAGTCCTGCGCACAACCACTACGCCACCGGGGCTCAGCCTAAGGCTGTAGATCTTTATGGGAAGAGATCGACTGTCCCATCTTCTCCAGAGAATGATTGGTAGGCCTGAAACACTGCATTTGTGTTTAGGCATCCAGTATTTATCCAACCACTCTAACGAGGCTCCACATACCTATCAGAATGGCAGAAATTGAAGTCTGATAGCACAAAGTATTGAGGATGGGGAGCAACTGGAAATCTCACTATTGGTGTGAGTGAAAATAGTGCAGCCAATTTGGAAAATGATTTGATCATTTTATAAAATTTAGCATATGCTTGCTATGCTATTATTGTTAGGCGCCAACAAGTCTGTTCTGATTCACAGTGACCCCTAGAATAGAACAAAATGCTGCTGGATCATGGGCCATCTTCACAATTGTGGTTGTATTTGGAATTGTTGCAGCCACTCTGACAATTTAATGCAAACACTTCCTCTTTTTTTTCCCTGACCCTGTAATATGTCAAACACAGTGTCAGTTTCCGGTGACTAACTTCTCCTGATAACATGTCCAAAGTAAAATCGACTGTCTTCTTATTGTTACTTCTAAGGAACATTCTGGCTCTACTTCTTCCAGGACAGATTTGTTTGTTGTTTTGGCATTCCATGGGACCTTCCGTATTATTTGTCAGCTCCATAATCCAAATGACTCGATTTTTCTGTGGCCTTCCTTCTTCAAAGCCCAACTTTAACCTGATTGGAAAGACCCTGGCTTGGTTCAGGCATACTCTAGCGCTCAAAGGGACATCCTTTCTCTTGAACATTTTAAAGACTTCTTGTGCAGCAGATTTACTCCAGGCATTTCATTTCTTTTTTTGTTTTGCTTTGTTTTGGCATCACTGCCCTTTGGGGGTTGTGGGCGCTACCCAGTGCTGCTCCTGAGAGCCACCGCTGGATTTGAACCACCAAGCCCGCACGCCGCAGTCCCGCACTCAACCACTTACGCCACCGGGGCTCAGCCGGCATTTAATTTCTTGATGGCTACTTCCCTGATTGTGGATCAAGCACAATGAAATCCTTGACAACATCGATATTTTCTTCATGACCATAATTTAGATTATGGTGAAATTGTGAGGATTTGGGTTTTCTTTGGAGCCCTGGGGGCTGTCGCGGTTTACGTGTCCAGCTGGTAACTTCTAAGTCAGCAATTCAAAACCACCGGCCACTCCACAGGAGAAAGGTGAGATTTTCTACTTCTGTAAAGATTAATAGTCTTGGAAACCCACAAGGGAAGTTGAGTCCTTTCTCATAGAGTCATGACTGTAAGTCAGAATATGCTTGAAGGCAGTGAGTTTGAGTTTGATGCTGTGACGCTGTATATGCTTTCCATCTTCTTTTGAGGCTTCCTGCATCATCCAGTATTTGGCCCATAAAAATCCCTCTATACTAGACTGGAGGCTTGATTCTTCATTTCTTTCAGTCGGAGATATGCTGAAGCACACTTTTTATCTTATTTTCTAACTTCAGATCTTTGCATATTTCCCAGTAATACCCTACTTCACCTTCTCTAGCTGCCCTTTGAAACTTTCTAGTTAGCTCTCTTATTTCACCACTTCCCCATTTGCTTTAATTATTCTAGTTCAAAAACAAACTTCAAAGTCTCTTCTGTTTACCACTTTGGCCTTTTTAAATGACCTTTTGCTTTTATCACATATGAAGCTCTTGATATCATCCAACAATTCTTCAGGTCTTATGTCATTTGTACTCAATGCATCACATTTGTTCTTCAGTTGTCCTCAAAATTCAGGAAAGACATACTTAAGGTCATATCTTGGTTCTCTTGGGCTTATTTTCATTTTCTTCAACTTCAACCTGAACTTGCATGAGCAATTGATGGTATCTTCCACAGTTGACACCTGGCCTTGCTTTCACTTTTAACCAAGAGTGCATCCACAGTATCTTCTCATAGATGTAGTAAATTTCATTTCTGTGTATTCCATGTGGAAAAGTTCACATGTATAGCCACTGTTTATATGTTTGAAAAAATAGATTTACAATGAAGTCTTTAGTCTCAAAAAATAATGTAATACCCAGCTTTATTTTTATTACCAAGGTCATATTTTTCAATGATTGCTCTTCTCTCTTTGCTTCCAACTTTTGGATTTCAATCACCAATTATTTTTTAAGTCATTTTATTGGGGGCTCTCACAGCTCTTATAACATTTGATACATCAATTGTATCAAGCATACTTGCACATATGTTGCCATCATTTCCAAAACATTTTTACTTGCGCCCTCACTATAAGCTTTAAAAAAAAATCATTTTATTGGAGGCTCATACAACTCCCATCACAATCAACATATACGGTAATTGTATACAGACAACATTTGCACATTTGTTGTCATCATCATTCTCAAAACATCCTCCTTCCACCTAGGCCCCTGGTACCAGCTCCCTAGATTTCCCCTTCCTACTCACTCCCCTCTCCCCCAAGAAACCTTAACATTTTATAAATTGTCACTATTTTGTCATCATACAATGTCCGACGTGTCCCTTCACCCACTCCCCTGCTGTCCATACCCCAGAGAGGAGGTCATATGTAGATCCCTACAATAGGTTCCCCCTTTCTACTCCACCTTCCCTCCACCCTCCTCACATCACCACTCTCATCTCTGGTCCTGAAAGGATCATCTGTCCTGAATTACCCGTTTCTGGCTTCCAATGTACATCCCTGGTCTAGCTGGATTTGTAAGTAGAACAGGGATCATGATAGTGGGTGGGAGAAAGCATTTAAGAACTAGAGGAAAAATGCATATTTCATTGTTGCTACACTGCACCCTTATTGGCGTGTCTCCTTCCTACAACCTCTCTGTAAGGGGCTGTCACTATACTTATTGATGGACTTTGGGCCCCCAATCTATACTCCCCCTCATTTATAATGATATAAATTTTAGTTCTTTGGTGTCTGATTCCTGATTCCTACGACACCTTGTGGTCACATAGGCTGAAGTGCTTCTTCCATGTGGGCTTTGTGGCTGCTGAGCTAGATGGCCGCTTGTTTACTTTCAAGTCTTTAAGACCCCAAACGCTATATCTTTTGATAGTCGGACACCATCAGCTTACTTCACCACATTTGCTTATGTACACATTTGTTGTCAGTGAGCATATCAGGAAGGTGGGGCCGCAATGATATGATTTTTAGCTCTTGAAGCCTGTTTACTGATCCCTTTGACACCTTGTGGTCACATAAGCTGGTGTGCTTCTTTCATGTGGGCTTTGTGGCTTCTGAGTTAGATGGCTGCTTGTTTATTTTCAGGGTTTAAGACCCCAGATGCTACATCTTTTGATAGCCGGGCACCATCAGCTTTCTTCACCACATTTGCTCATGCACACATTTGTCTTCAGTGATGCCAATCACCAATTACTTTGAATGTATCTCTTGCTTGATTGATCGATTTTAGAATAAATAATTTCTTCATAACTAGCCTCAGTGGTTGGTGCATAAATTTAAATAAATGTTGTAATTAGTTGAACTTCATTGTAGGCATACAGATATTATCCTATCACAGGCAACATTGTACTTAAAGATAGATGCTGTGTTGTTATTGTTGTTTGTTTAAAACAAGTTCCTGTGTCACAAAAGTATTTGAGTCAGTTTCAACTTTACGTTTCCCCTTTACATAGTGATGCAGATCAGTGTTTAGATCTGATAGGGAAGGAATTTTTCTAATTAAAAATTATTTTATTTATTTTTACTATTACTTTTCCCTCTTTTATTAGAGAAGTATAACACATAAAATTAAAACACTCTGCACAGCCGATTCCTCAAAAAAGTGACAGTATCCTAGTAAACATCCAGGTGTGCAATTCTTCATTTTTTCTTTTCCCATACACCTAGTTTATGATTTTATTAAATCAAGAATGGATGTTGAATTTTATCAAATCGATGTAATCATATGGTTCTTTTTCTTTGTTTTGTTTTTGTAGTATATTATGTTGATTTTTTTCTAACATTGAATCACCCTTGCGTACCTGGTATAAATCCCACTTGATCATATTATGCTTTTTTAAAGTATTTGCTGAATTCTGTGAGTTAGAACTTTTTTGTAAAAGCTTGGTGTTTATATTCATAAGGAATATTGTTCTATAAATTTCAACTCTGGTGTTGTTTATGCCTGGCTTAGGCTTCAGGGTTGTACCTACTGCATAAAATGAGTTTGTTAGTGTATTTTTCTATATTCTGAAATAGTTTTTGTAGGATTAGTGTTAACTGTTTTCTAAATGACTGGCAAAACCCCCTAATAAAACCACCTGGTCCTGAATATTTTGACACCGGGAGTTGTTTTTTTTAAAAATAACTAGTGTTATTTCTTCTTTTGTTATATATCTGCTAAGGTTTTCTGCATGAGTTTGTATCAACATAGGTAGGTGGTATATTTCTAGAAATGTATTTATTTTTCCAGGTTTTCTAATTTGTTGGAATATAATTTTTCATAATATTGTGTAATAATATTTTAAATTTTGGTCTAATTGTAGGTGTTGTGTTAAAGTGTTTATTTTAATCCTTTCTTCCTTTATGAAGAAAATGACACTTTTGCACACTTATTGCTACAAATTGCCCTCTTAGCACTGCTTTTGCTGTGTCCCAGAGAGTTCAGTATGTTCTATTTTCATTCTGATTTACTTCAAGAAATTTTTTAATTGTGTTCTTTATTTCTTCAATGTTTCATTGGAATGTTGCTGATAATAAATGCAAGTCCATTCTTGCCTACTAAGCCATATGATTTCCCAATTAAAAATTACCAATATCATTCATTCCATTGTTGCTTACTAATGCCTAGGATAATGAAATTTATGCATTACATTTCATTTTGCTAGCTTCCCATTTTCCTGGTTTCATACTTTGTACATTCCATTTTCCATTTCTTCAGCTGTTTTTTTCTTTGTCCCATTATCAAATGTAGACCCCAAATGTTTTGTTCCATCCATCTCATTAGGGCCAAGACCCTACTCTGAAGAATTAGTTTTTCCTGAGTCATCTATTGTCTTTTGACACTATATCAGACACTACCTCTCTGTCATTTTCAAGGACTGATTCCTCAGAAGAGACCACCCATATATTCTTCCTTGTCTTTGCATAGTTTGGAAGGTTTGCTGAAATCTGGCCACCATGGGTGACCCTACTGGTAGTTAAAATGCTGGGGATATATTTTCCAGCAACATGCAAGCCATACAAACTGAAAAACTGTGTGACTTAGCAATTCTATTCCTAGATGTTTACCCAAGAAAATGAAAATGCTAGTCCACAAAGGGCAAGTGTCTGAATAGTCACATGAACTTTATTCACAATAGCTAAACATTGGAGAACAACCCAATCTTTTTCAACAGGTGAATGGGTAAATAATTCGAAGTATATTCACACAATGAGACACTTTTAAGCAATAAAAAGAAATGAACTATTGACTTACAAAGCAGAAATCAACCTCAAAAACATAGTGGTGAATGAAAAAGAATAGATATAAAATATGTATTGTATAAACCCAGTTTTATAAAATTATATAAATAGCAAAAATAATCTACAATGATCAAAAGAGGTTAGTTGTAGGAGGAAAATGGGACATTGAATGCAAAGGGCATGAAGAAATGTCTGTGGAAGACAGAAACATTCTGCATTTTGTTTGGGGAGCTATTGAGTCACTAAAACTCATAAACTGTACACGTAAGTGGGTGTTTTATTGAATAAATCACAACTGCGATATTTTAAATGGCAAACAACAAGGTTTTTAAGAAATTGAATTGTATAAACAATTATATCTAAACTGGGGTGGGGTGGGGTGGAGGGTATTCGTTATCACTGAGTCAATTCATAACTGACTCATAACTCACTGACACAAAGCAATCTTTTAGGAAAGAATACAAATGCCCTTGTGGATTTCTGAGACTGTAAATCTTTACAGAAGCAGAAAGCTTCATATTTCTCCCACCGAGTGGCTGGGGGTTTTGAACTGCTGACCTTGTGGTTACAATCCCAACTTGTAACACTCTACACCAATGAGAAGACTTATTAACAACCTGCAATACACAGATTTCACAGCCTCGCTTACTGAAAATGAGGACTGGAAACGCTTGCAGATGAAGATCAAGGATTTCAGCCTCCTGTATGTGTTACAAATTCATGTAAAGAAATCATAAATCCCCACAACTGGGCCAATAGGTAAAATCCTGGTAAATGGAGAAAAGATTGATATTGTCAAGGATTTTGTCTTGTTTGGATCCACAATTAATGCTCATGGTACCAGCAGTCAAGATGTTGAATGAAGCATCTCCTTGGGTAAATCTGGTACACTTTAAAGACCTCTTTAAAGTATTAAAGAACAAGGAGGCTATTTTGAGGGCTAAGGTGCACCTGACCCAAGCCACTTTCAATCACCTCAGATGCATGTGAAAGTTGAATAATGAATAAGAAAGACCAATGAAGAATTTACGCTGGTGCGGGTGAAGAATAGAGAATGTGCCACATGATGCCCAAAGAACAAACAAATCTATCCCAGAAGAAGTCCAAGCAGAATGCTCCTTTAGAAACAAAGATGGCTCCGTTTTGTCTAATGTACTTCGGACATGGTCTCAGACGAGACCAATCCCTGGAGAAGGACATCATGCTTGTTAAATGGAAGGGGCAGTAGACAAGGAGAGCATCGATGAGATGGATTGCCACAGTGACTTCAACAATGAGCTCAACCACGAGGCTGGTTGTGAGGACGGTGCAGGACCAGGCCGCGTTTCCTTCTGTTGTACAAAAGGTCACTTGGATTTGTGAACAACTCAATGACGCCTAATGGCAACAACAAATCACGGAACAAACTTGATATGCTCCCCCAGACTGTGAAGTGAAAGAACAGAGAAATAAAAGCAATCAGGAAAAGGTTCGGTTTGGAGGACAGGTTACAGAAATTCAACATACGGTAATTACTGAAGAAGGGAACACATGTACAATAAGCAAGAAGTTTAAATATGTCAGTAGAAAAGTTACCTATTTCTTTATATTGACGAATATATCTCTACATTGCATAGTGAATGATGCACTCTGGGTAAGTTCCCAGACTTATGAAATAGGGAGCATCATGTCTAGTGTCCAACACGTGTTGCTGTGAGGCACCTTTGCATCCATTCCAGTTCATAGTCATCTTATGCGCAGAAGAATACAGTGTCACCTGCTCCTGTCCCCTTCTCACAATTACTTTCAGCTTTGAGACCCTTGTTGCACCTCCTGTGTCGATCCATAGCACCTTCCTTTGCTGCCGTCCCTTTACTGAACATGATGGAAGGGCCTGGTCTCTCCCAATGACGTGTCCAAAATATGTGAGAAAAGGAAGCATTCTGACTGTATGTTCTTCAAGGCAGATTTGTTCTCCAGCACCATACTTGAAATGCAACTCTTCTATGGGCTTCCTTAATCAATGTTCAACTTCCACATGCATATGAGGTGACTGCCCCTACCCTGGCTTGGTTTAGGAGCACTGAAGCTCTCAAAGTGACATCATTGATTTTTAACACTGTACAGAGGTCATTTACAATATTTTGCCCGATATTATATATCATTGATTTCTCCATGGCTTCATCCAGTTTGCTTTTAAAAAACATTCTGCTGTACTTCTTCCAAGCCAGATTGTTCATTTTTTTGGCAGTCCAGTGTATATTCCATATTCTTCACCAAAACCAGAGTTTAAGATGATCGATTCTTCCTTAGTTTTCTGTGTTCATTGTCCAGCTTTTGCATGCGTATGAGGTGAATTGTAGGAAACAAAAATAAAGAACATACAAAATGCAGAATACATGTACCAGGAATGAAACTAAGCATCTCACTTATAACATTAAACATAAATGATGATCTTTCCTGATAAATTACAGCATATTGAACATCTAAAGTAACAATTTAATACAGATGTTCAATTTATGATTTTCCATTTTTAACTGAAATGACTGAAGTAATATAAATGTAGACTAAACCTATATCATCCCTAGATGTTAGCGAAAGGAACACTTCAAATTCCTTAAGCTGTGCAGAATTTATACTAGGTACATACAGAATGAAATCAAATTGAAGAAATATGAATATCCTTGAAATTTATTGTCCAAGATATCTCTGGAAGTAATAAACTGAAAATTTCCAACTTTACTAATAGCACTTCTTAGAGGTAAGAAAAAACTATAGGACAGACAGATAATACACCTGAATCTCTTTATCCATTGAACCATAGTGAGATTCAGGGTCAGTGATCCCAAGAAATCCACAAATAACCAGGTATGTTCAACTCAAAGCCAATACTGTTTAATCCAGTTATACCCAACCCAAAGCCAATACTATATAATCCAGATACATCCAACACAAATCCAATACTTTCTAATCCAGACACATCCAACCCAAAGTCAATACTTTCAAACAAAATTGCAGAGTGCTTTTCCTAGATGGAAATGACAGCTCCCAAAGAAATCTAAG
>PVJH01019794.1:0-15266 GCA_004026705.1 Nesogale talazaci
AAATACCTTATCTATAAGCCTAGGTAATTAGCATGTTAACAAGTGAAGGTCAGTACATCTGAAAGTCAGGCTTCAAAGGGCAGGGCTGTTTACAGTTATAAAGATAACAGACTACTAGTCTTAGGTGATTAGCATATAGTTACTGACAAGTGAAGGTTAGCAAGTCTGCAAGTTAAGCTTCAAAGGGCAGGGCTGTTTATTGTTATAAAGATAATAGACTACTAAGCTCAGGCAACAAACAGTAACAGAGTTCAGACTAGTGACTGTAGCAAGGTCAAGCATTTCCGGGCTGGATGGCTCCGGACACAGTAAGAGAGGGTAGGCAGGAGTGGAGCACATTCTTTGGATATCAGAGATGCATGTGCGTGGACTCTCCTTGACCCAAGAGACGGCTGTGACGCCAGAAGAGCAAAAGCAGAACCAGGAGCCAGAATGATGGGCAAGCAAATCTGAGTGCTTTCGGACTGGAAGCTGCGTGTGGAGTGGGATGCCTCTTGTTACTTAGGTGGAGGAGCAAGGTTCACTGAACCATGAATCTGGACTGAGTACTTTTGGACTAAGGCTTACGGCAGAGTGGCATGCCCTTTGGATATTTATTTGCAACCTTATAAAAGTTGTATAACATTGCATGAGCGGAGCAGAGGCCAGGCCAAGAGGCCAAGGTTCAGAGAGAGAGGCCTGCCTGTGGGCAAGGATTGTCAGATATTGTCCTGACTGAAAAACTATATCCCGTGTATGTCCCATCTGAGTTGCAATTTATTAACTTAATAAACCCATAATGAGTATTTTTTATTATGTCTGCATAGCTATACCAATGAATTAATGAACCCATCTGAAAAGTAGAGAGCTGTGAGAAACACAAGCGATGGATTTTTAGTGGGTGGTAGTAAAGGTAGCTGGATAGGTTTTTTTTTAATTCTGACATTAAACTATTTGGGGTTCATAATGCCTCTTTCATGTGGTTTAAAAATCAATGTCCAAATCAAAATTATAAGCCTATGTTAATAAAACACGTTATCTAAAGATGTAACACGTGACTAAATCAGCAGAAATGAAGACGAGACAAAGCCATAAGGGACCCAAGTTTGTATATATTATTAAAAATAAATTGATATTGCTTTGAAATACAGATGTATGAATGAAGATATTATTCATAATTCTAAGAGGAAACACTAGGAAAATAATTAAAATATGTTGTATTTGTAGGTGCTGCTGAGTAACCCAGAAACATCAAGAAAACCAAGATTGTTTGGTGAGCATAACAAAAACTAAAAACAATTTGACAACCTCAAGCTTATCATGATGCCACCTACTGATCCAGTTGTGAGGATTTTGGTATTCTCTTTACTGAGTTGTAATCCATACTGAAGGCTACAATCTTTGGTCTTCACCATTAAGTGCTTCAAGTCCTCTTCACTTTCAGCAAGCAAGTGCCATCTCAAGTTGTTCATGAGCTTTCCTCCAATCCTGATGCCACATGCTTTTTCATCTAATTCACCTTCTCTGATTACTTGCTCAGCATACCGATTGAATAAGTGTGGTGAGAGCATGCAACCATGATACACACCGTTCTTGATTTTAAACAACTCCCTCTTGACCCATGTTCAAGTTCCACATGAGCAAAGTGAAATATTCTAGAATTCCCAATCTTTCTCAGGCCATCCACAGTTTTTTATGGTCCACAGAGTTGAATGCCTTGGATGAGTCAATAAAACACAAATAAATATCTTTCTGGTTGTGTTAGACAGGTTTTTCTAGAGAAACAAAACCAGGACATTTATGATTAGATAGATAGATACAGTAAGAACTATAACAGCTATTTAGTCCACACAGCAGTACAGAGGGTTCAGTGTTCAGTTTAACTCACTTCTGTGAAACAGTTAACATACTGGAAGTGCTTTAACTCATGTGAGTTGCTGGATCCAAGGTCAAGGAGGCAGACAATATAGTCTTACCTCGGGTGAGGCAGGCAACAGCCAACAAACAGCAGGGTGGTTCAGCAACTTAGCAAAGAAGGCCCAGATTGGATATCGAACTCAAATAATGTAAGGTGACAGGATCCACTAACCTCAAGCTCAAGTGATATAGACACCAGCAGTATGGAAAATCAGGTCTCAAAGAAGCCTTAAACTCTAGCGACAAGATCCGTAGCTTGGCTTGGCCTGGCCCACAGGTAGGGTAGCTCACAGGTTGAGGCAGACAACTAGCTAAATAAGCAGTACACTGTCCAATCACCAGAGGGCAAGAGAGAGGGGTTGGTGCAGGCTTTATAGAGCCATTTATCTCTTTACCCTCCAACCAAACTTCGACCTGATTATTCCCCATGCGCTTATTGGTGAGGTTGGCATAAGAAACTTAACTATCACACTGATATTTTCAGATTTGAGGCGAGATCCACCTGATATCAGTAAGGATATCCTTTATTCCATGTCCTCTTCTGAATCCAGCCTGAACACGTCGATGTACTGCTGCAATGTTGTTGGATGACCTTCAGCAAAATATACAGAAGGTCTTTGGGGCTTCTTTTCTTTGGTTTCCTTCAATAATCTGTTGATCTCTGAATTGTTCTATGTTAGGCCAGGTTGACAGGAGAAACAAATCCAGTGACACTCATAAATGTGTATCAAAGATATTTATATCAAGAAGTAATTATATATCAATAAAACATCTTGATATATAAGCCCAGTTCAACTCACGTTCCTAATTCTGATACTAGTTCACAAGTCCCTCTTCAGAGTCATGAAATCACATGCAATGATGCAGAATGCAGGAAGGTTACAGGCTGGTGTGTGCAAAGTTGTGTGAATCTGAGGTCATTGGGGAAATGACAGGGCTCCAGCAACTCTCAGTTGTCAGAGAGAAGGAAGATCAAGGAAGAGGGGAGAGAGAAAGAGAGAGTGAAAGAGGGAGAGAGGGAGAGAGACTGCCAGAGAGCTACATATCTCGGACACCTCCAAGGGAGGTCATCAGGCTGCAACCCGATTGACAAGCTAAACTCCACCCATATCTTCTTACAGGTGCCCTGTTGGCACACACAAAAATTATAAATAGTGTATGTCCCTAGAATGGTTCCTTCTTTTTCTTGGAGAACAACATATGTTTGCAACTAAGTTGCAAATTTTCTGCCTGTAGAATTCCAAAGACAAGCAACTTTTGTCCAGTTTCTGTCTCTTTTGGTATATAAATCGATGGATTTTTTGTTCTAGTAGTTGAACAGATCCATCAATCACAGCTTTAATCTCTTTAACAAAAGATTGAGTTCCCACATTCTTGATTCTTTAGTTTGTATGAAAGAATTTTCCAAATATGTAAGTTCTGGCTTCATTTTTGCATAATTGATCTATTAGTCAAGTTCTTTCCTCCATGCTACCATAAACAGCAAGGATAGTCCCTTTAAATCTTGCTCAGAAACCTCCTCAGCCAGCCAGCCAAGTTCATCATGTACGAGTTCTACCTTGCATAAAACACTCGGACATAATCCAGACAAACTCTTTGCTACTGTGGAAAATAGAACATATTCCCTCCAGTATCCAATTAAATGTTCATCACTTCCTTTTAGCATATTTAATGTCCATATTTCTAGCAACATTCTGTTAATGGCAATAGAAACTTTTACCACAGTTCTCAGGGCTATTTGAACCCTCATCAAAATTGTCCTTAATTGTCCATAATTATATCAACAGTCTCCAGTCTCCTTAAGGCAATCTAGTCTTATTATGAAGCAAATCAAAATTCCTCCACTACTCAATTCTACAGCTATTTAGCCAACTGACTGGAAGAGATCCATATTTGTGCTCATTGAAAAGAAAAGTGACCTAAAAGAATGCTCAAACTTTAGAACAATATCACTGATATCACATACCAGTAAAATTTTGCTGGAGGTCATCCAGCAATGATTGCAGAAGTATGTAACAGGGAGCTGCCAGAGGTTTGGGCCGAAGAATAGTTGCACTGATTGCTCAAAGGACAAACTGATTTGTGTGTGTGGGGGGGGGGTTGTTTGTGTGTGTCTTGTGGGCATCACTGCCCCCTGGCGGGAATAGGAGGACCAGCCTTGCTCCTGGAGAGCTGCTGCTGGATTTGAACCGCCAACCCTGTGGGCCGCAGTCCCGCACACAACCACTATACCACCAGGGCTCAGCCCAGACAAACTGATTTGTTTTTTTTTTTGTTTTTATTTTTTTTTGGGGGGGGGCATCACTGCCCTCCGGCAGGGGAGTAGGAGACCCAGCCCCACTGCTGGAATTGAACCTCCGTCCCAGTGGGCCGCAGTCCCGCGCACAACCACTGCACCCCCGGGGCTCAGCCCCAGACAAACTGATTTGTATTGGAAGAAGTAACACCAGAGTATTCCTTAGAGGCCAGGATGACAATACTTCATCTTTCCTAATTTGTACATATTGTCAGGAGAGACCAGTTTTTGGAGAAGAACATTGCAATTGGTAAAACAGGGGAAGGCCCTCAATGAGATGGAGTGACACAATAACTGCATCAATGGTGTCAGACATAGGAACAATTGTGAGGATGGTGCGGGACCCTGCAGTGTTTTCTGTTTGGGATAGGCTTGCTATGGGCTCAAGCCTACTCGAAGGCTTCTCACAGCTCAATTCCAATACTGCTTCCATGTTTTAGGTATCTAGTACAGTAACATCCCACTCTTCAGTACCAAATCCTATCTCAGTGCTAAGAAACACCACAAATTTACTTACAGCTAGCAGGTTAGAAATAGTAATTCTGTGCACCATGTCTAGGGAAGTCTTTATCTCAGCAATTCCCAACCTGTGGATTAGGACCCTTTTGAGAGAAGAAAGACTCTTTCACAGGAGTCGCCCGATTCATAACAGTAGCAAAATGACAGTTATAAAGTAGCAACAAAAATATTTTTATGATTGGGGAGGAGGCACCACAATATGAGGAACTGCATTAAAGAGTTGAGACATTAGGAAAGTTGAAAACCACTCATCTAATTGATTCTGACTCATATCAACCCAAATTGAGTGGGATGTAAAATAGCTTCTAATCTCTTCCCAGGAAGAAAGAGGGGGTTTTCTACTCCCATAAATAGTTCCAGGCTTGGGGGTGCTGAGCCCCGGTGGCGCAGTGGTTGTGCGCGGGACTGCGGCCCACTGGAACGGAGGTTCAATTCCAGCAGTGGGGCTGGGCCTCCTACTCCCACCACCAGAGAGCAGTGATGCCCAAACAAAAAATATATATATATAGTTCCAGTCTTGGAAACTCACAGGGGCAGTTTACCCTGTTCAATACGGTAGCTATGAGTCAGCATCTACTGGATGGCAGCAAGTAAGTGAATCTCTTCCCAAAGAAATCGACTGAATTAGTGATAGGTGAGCTTAAAAATAAGAACATGGCAAAAACAGTACGGGGTTTGAGGAGAAGGAAATTGACAAGGGATTCATGTATCTAAAGAAGATATATTCTAGATTGTAGGCTGGCTAGTTGTCAGTAGTCCTCCCAGAGTCAATACCAATATGAAATACAAAGTATTCCATCAAAGAAACTATAATTTGATCAATTTGTAGAGGAATGTATGCTTTAGGAAATTGTTATAAACTGAGGCAGACTACCCACTGCAATGCCATGTTGATTGCTGAATGACCTGCCTCTTTTCCCCTCCCATCTCACAGATCCCTACTAGTCATTGGTTTTAGAAGATACTGTTATGTTCCCAGGATCAGCAGATTGTAATTAATATCCTTTTGTTGTTGTAACAAGGGTGTTATCATCAATCCTGTGCCTACAATGCTTAGTTACTATAAAGAATGAAAACATTAATTTTGCTTTCCGCTCACTCTATAAGAACATTTCTATTATCTTCACTCAGGACTGCAATAAAATAGTCACTTTTAGATTGCAACAGTCTGGTTATAACTGAATGAAGACACTTATAAATAACCAAGCCATTACAGTGGCTGTCATTTATTTGAACCCTCAACTATAGAGCAATTAACCATCACTTGTGGGTTAGACATCTGAGTCTTGCCAGGAAAATGTGTAAAAGAAATTTAAGATTAATACTAACATTCCAGGATGATTGTGGATAGACCTCAACTTGTGACTCCCAAAGGAGCATCAGAAACTTAAAATTGTTGGGTGGGAAGGGGTGATAGATATCACTAAAATAACCCAAACAAGCAATGCTTAAACAAATAAAATCTAACAAGGCCTAAATGGAGGACCCAGTACCGAGATGACACAACATACTTAAAGTGTCTAATTTCCAACAAAAATGAGATACACAAATAGTAAAGTGTTTACCCTTGCACCAGAAAAGAAACAGGTAGCACAAATTATTAGGAAAGTGGCCAGATGCAAGATTCCAATGGAAAATATTTCTTAGTAACTAGGATAATTATGTTCACAAAATTAAAGGAAATGCAAATTTTAAAATAAAGGAAGGTATGATGATAATGTTACATTGTTGGGGGCTGGTGGCCGCCTAGGCCAGGATTATGGACGTAGCCAAACTTAGCAGTTTCCTGATTGCATCAGCCGCCCTGAGACCCCGCCCTGAGACCCCTGGCTGCTGCAATTCCCTGATAGCTTGAAGTAACTGACCTTTACTGCCATTAGGCGTTACACTGAATGCTCATTGGTTTAAAAGCACACCATATTTGGAATGGAATGTGTGCCCTCTACCTCATCTCATGCTCTGAGATAAATACTGCTGGCTGAGCCTTGAATAAATGGAGTTTGATCAGAGTTTGTCTTGCTCCCTGTCTCTGTGTCTTTTCTTCATCCAGGTTCGTCGCTTCCTAAGGTCCCCACGTGAGGGTCTCGCTGGCCGAGACCCCAACATTACATTAAATAGAGATTATCAGTAGAGATAGAAATGTTTAAAGAACCAACTGAAAATTCTGGAATGAAAAAATGAAATATGTGTTATAAAAATTCACTGGATGGGCACAACAGATTTTTAAGTAGCATCTGGTCCCCCAAGCAATGAGGCAGTGTACCTACCTCATTCCCATAAACTATGTAACACCTCCTCATTAGGGTACTGTGGCAGTGATGTATTCTGGTGGCAATTTCATGATTGGGAAGGTAGGGGTGAAGTCTAGCCTGTCAATCTGGAGATAGCCAATGAGACCTTTGTGTGGGCACGGCTTTCTTCTGAGAATTCTTGGAGGTGAGAAACTTATGACTCAGTCCCTTGGAGATGCTCTACTGACAAGACAACATAGCAGTATGCTGATAGATCCTGAGTCCTGGAAACTGGAGGTGCCGGAGGAGAAGCCACATGGGCTTACTCTCGTGAAACCAGACTTCATGAAGTCAGAAAGTCACATAAAGACTCCTGCCAGAGCTAAGAACCTGGAGAAGCCACAGAGGCCCCTGCCAGCTGAGATGCTTCTACCACCATGGATACACAAGACTCTGGACCACTGGCCGGTGAGTGTCCTGGCATCATTGCATGTGCCTCGTGAATCTGAAGAAGATTTTATAGACTGGTATAAGACATATGGCGTAATATCAGACTTGTGGGCTTGGACTGGATTGGTTGGGATGTTTTCTCAATGTTCCATTCCTCTTATGTATAAATGTCCCCCTTACATACATATGTGTGTTTACGAATTTTTCTCTCTAGCCTACCTAGACTAACACAGATACCTTAAAAACCATCTCAAGTGGTGGGTTTAATACAGATGGGGTCAGTATCCCATGTAGAAGGGAAAATCAGAAAAATACCAATTAATTCCTTCCATATAGAAAGGTTCGAGGATCCTGGCAGCAAAATGTCTATGCATTGGGCTGCTAACTATGAAGTAATCAGTTTAAAACTACTAGATTCTCTGCAGGGGGAAGATGGAGAAAGGTTCTACAGTAATCACAAATCACCAGAGAATCCTACATGAGTAATTAATGAACTTTTTTGAGAGATTGGATCAAGAAGAAGGGTGTTATGCCTATACTGCAGAGAGCAAATGCAGTTCTGATGGTGGATGGGCCAGGTGGGGCACCTCGCCACTAGAGAAATAAAATGCTTAACATTGTTTATAGAGAATCCCAAGGGGAAATGCACCAGGTATTTTGATCTTAAGTGGTCACTTTTGACTTAGTTTCTAACCAACCCATAGTGACCCAGACAATGTGGGACAGACAACTTAGACATTAGACTTGGTCTTTCTGAGGTACACAACTCCCTTCACAGACCCCACCAGAAGGACCCAAACTAGGAACTCCACTAAGTGAGCTGGACTTTTCCTTATACTCACTCATAAAAGAACCAAGGAATGGAAATACTCCTTTGATTTTAGGCTGAAATACCTTCGTTATAATCCCCTCATAGCGAAATAATCACTAGCCTAAGGGTAGGGGACTGATGGTCATTAGACTTTGGCTGGGTTAGAACTTATTGTTCTGAGGGTGCCCAATTAATGGTGATCATGGAATAGCATATATCTGCAGATTTCATGCTTTGTCTACATTTATGTGACATGTCTTACTATACCAGGCAGGCTTCTGCCTTTATAAGTTAGTATTATTGAAAGTATTGCTATACAGCCATCCACATGGCATGTGTATCTAGTATCCAGTCACCCATGTTTTGAAAATATACAAGTTAACAATTCATGTACTGGAGTCTAATATGTTCTTCATGTGTATAAAGCCCTTTGCTCAACAGGGCTTTACCATTGACAAAAATGATGTTACTGTCAATAGAATTCTTTCAAGCTGCATGGGGATGATTTATGATGCACTACAATAAAATAACAACAATGTCTCTAAAAGTGAACCAACAGAAACTGTGTTAGTCCGGGTAGGCTGAAGGAACAAATTTCATAGACAAGCATATAGATATAAGGAAAAGGTTTATATACAAGAGGAACAGGACATTGAGCCCAGTCCAGTTCAAAGTCATAAGTCCGATATTAACCCATATGCCCGAAATCAACCTATAAAATCTCCTTCTGACTCACGAAGTCACAGGTGAGTGGGTGCAGAATCCTGGCGCTGGCAGGGGTCTCCCCATGGCTCCTCACTTCCAGGGCTCAGGGTCCATCAATAGCAGAAGCAACTCATCTTTGGCAGAGGTTTCCATGTGGCCGCCCCAGCTTCAGGGGACTGGCTCCTTCAGGGCAAAGCCGTGTGGTCTCTCCGCTGGCTCCTCCAGCTTCTTGGATGCTGCCATCTTGTCTTGTCCGTGATTCATTGTCTCTGAGACTAACTCCCAACAACTGGGGAGATAGATTCTCATCTCCACGAGGGAAATATCGCGAGATTTCTCAGACATATCTGTGTGTCATGCCCACACAGAGGCCTCATTGGCTACTCAATGGTGATCTCCAGATGAGCAGGCTAGACTCCATCCTTACATTTCAATCATAAAATTAACATAAGCAGATGACTGCCACAGAGACTAAATAAATGAATTTTGAATTTTCACTTGATCGTAGCCCTAATATATGAAAAATTAGATCTTATGACATAATTTAACCTTGTTCTCCCCTTTATGGGAGAAAATTGAAGGTATGGGTGCCATAGCAAAGTGTAGTGAAGAAATCAGGTGGTCCCTGTCTATCATAAAAAATAGCTTCAAGGGTCTTAAAACTTGTCTCAGAACAGCATCCATCTAAGTGAGGAGTCATCTAAGTCAACAAAGTAGGAGCACACTAGTCCATATGACCAAAGGATTGTAAATAATAAATCCAAACCTGGAAGAGGAAATGGTGCCAATGTCTGTGTTAGGCTAGGTTGTCTGGAGCAGTGGTTCTCAACCTTCCTGAAGCCTCCACCCTTTAATGCAGTTACTGATGTCATGGTGACCTCCAACCATAAAATTTTCATTTCTACTTCATAACTGTAATTTTCTACTGTTATGAATTGGGTGACCCCTGTGAAAGGGTTGCTCGACCCCTAAAGGAGTCACAACCCATAGTTTGAGAAACGCTGCCCTAGAGAAACAAATCCAGTGAAACTCATATATGTATATGAAAGAGTTTTATGTCAAGTAATACTTATATATCAAGATGGCAATCCTAGCCCGGTCCAACACAAGTTCATAAATCTGATACTAATCCCTAAATTCCTCTCCAGACTGAAGTAGCTGTAGACTGGATGACGACAAAGGATAAAGTGGAAAGCAGGGAGATCACAGGCTAGTGAGTGCAGTCATATGGATCCAAAGTGGTTAGAAGAATGACAGGACTCCTACACCTCTCAAGGTCTGGGGGCCCATATGGAACTACTGCTGGTGGTGGCACTGAGTCCCAGTAAAGTCCCAGTGAGGAAGAAATGACAGAGAAAAAGTCTCTGTTTGATCCCATGCAAAAGGCCACTAACCTAAGGAGATGTCATCAAGCTATCACTTGAGAGTTGAACTTCACCCCTACTCATGCGTGTCAAGTTGACATATCATATCATAATTATCAAAAACTCAAACTCACTGTCATGGAGTCATTGATGACTCACAGTGACCCTATAGGGCAGGGCCGAACTGCCCCTGTGAGTTTGAGACTGTGGCTGTCATGTGCTTATGTTAATTTCATGATTGAGATATAGGGGTGGAGTCCAGCCTGTTAATCTGAAAATAGCCATTGAGTAGCCAATGAGGCCTCCATGTGGGCATGGGTTTCTCCTGATACGTCTGGGAAATATCTCGAGATTTCCCTCATGGAGATGAGAGGCTATCTCCCCAGTTTTGGGGAGTTAGTCTCAGAGACAACGAACTACAGACAAGACAAGATGGCAGTATCTGAGGAGCTGAAGGAGCCGGAGAAGAAGCCACACAGCTTTACCCTGATGGAACCAGACCTCTGAAGCTGGAGAAGCCAAGTGGAGACCCCTGCCAGCGATGAGTTGCTTCTACCACCACTGGATGCTGTTGATGGACCCTGAGCCCTAGAAGCGAGGAACCATGAGGGGACCCTGCCAGCACCGGGACTCTACACCCATTGGCCTGTGACTTCATGAGTCGGAAGGAGACCTTATAAACTGGTATTGGGTATATGAACTAATATCGGACTTGACTAGATTGGGATGCTTTCTTAATGTCCTATTCCTCATATATAAACCGTACCCTTATATCCATATGCGTGTCTATGAATTGTTTCTCTAGTTTACCCGGACTAACACAGAGACTATAACTATTTACAGTAGAAAACCATGTCTTTCTCTGGAGGAACTGCTGGTAGTTTCCAACTAGAGACCTTGCAGATTGCAGTCCAACTTGTAACCACTATACCACCAGGGATCCTTATCTAATTACCACAGTACCTAAATTGCTTGGGGGGTTTCTTCCCTAAACATTTTAAAAATTTTAAATAAAGATGAAATAATTTTACAGCTACCCGTAAGCTTAGATTCTACCAACATTTTGCTGTAGTACTTAATTTTATCACATAACATATTCATGTGTCATTCTTCTATGGATTCATCAATCATCTCTATTTTTGCATTTTAAAGTACATGTGTTAAACACTGTGTTAGTCCGGGTAGACTAGAGGAACAAATTTCACAGACACACATATGGATATAAGAAAAGGTTTATATATAAGAGAAACAGGACATTGAAAAAACATCCCAGCCCAGTCCAGGTCAAAGTCATTAGTCTGATATTAACCCATATGCCCAAGATCAGTCTATAAAGTCTCCTTCAGACCCACGAAGTCACAGGTCAGTGGGTGCAGAGTCCCGGCGATGACAGGGGTCTCCACATGGCTCCACGCCTCCAGGGCACAGGGTCCATCCACAGCATGCCGCTCCAGCTTTAGAGGTCTGGGTCCATCAAGGCAAAGCTGTGTGGTCTCTCTGCTGGCTCCTCCGACTCCTCGGATGCTGCCATCTTGTCTTTTCTGTGACTAATTGCCTCTGAGACTAACTCCCAACAACTGGGGAAGATAGCTTCTCATCTTCACGAGGGAAATATTGCGAGATTTCCCAGAAGCCTCAGGAGAAAGCCATGCCCATATAGAGGCCTCATTGGCTACTCAATGCTATCTCCAGATTAACAGGCTAGACTCAACCCCTATATTTCAATCATAAAATTAACATAAGCACATGACTGCCACAAACACTTCACCTTGTATATCAACAGGCTGGTTTGAGACTGGGAAGCTTACATGGGAGTAATCATTTGTCAAAATAAACATTGGGTCTGCTGAAAGCTATAGATGGTAGTGGTAGCCCAAAATTCATTTGCAGAGTTCCTACTTGAATTGAGGCCCTAGTGTATCCCCAATACCCATAGATTAGGAATGTTACAGTTCCATTATCAAAGAGCACAGTAAAGCAAAATTTTATTTTTATTTTATTTTATTTAAATTAAAACCATTTTATTGGGGGGTCATACATCGTTTTTCACAATACATAAATAAACTGTGCCAAGCACCTTCACATGTTCGTTGCTGTCATCATTCTCCAAACATCCGCCTTTCCCCTTGAGCCCTTGATTCGGCTTTTCCATCCTTTCGTTTCTTCTCCTGCTCTCCCTTCCCCACCAGCTCTCAATACTTTATAAATGATTATTGTTTATACACTGCCCGACCTCTCCCCCAACCCACTCCTTTGATTCCTGTCCTTCCAATAGGAGCTTATGTGTCTATCCTTGCAGTTGGCTCCGTCTCTCTACCCCACCTTCTCTCCACCCATGCAGCAGTTCCAATTTAACCACTGGCCCAAACGGGCTCATCTGTCTTGGTTTTCCCTTATCTCTAGTTCCCCTTTCTACTAGGGTACCTTCTCCAGTCCATCTGGATCTGTAGGATAGAACTGGGACCATGATGGTTGGGGGGAGGAAGGCTTCAGGAACTAGAGGAAACTTGTATGCATCATCACTGTCCGGCTGTCCCTTGACTGGTCTCCTCCCCATGACTCCCCTGTAAAGGGGTGACCAATTACCCACCAGTGGGCCTTAGGTCCCCACCCTGCTCTCCCCATCATTCGTAATGATGTGATTCTTGTTCTTTGATGTTTGAGACCTGCTCCCTTCAGCCCCAGTTGATCACACAGGCTGGTGTGCTTCTTCCATGTGGACTTTGCTGTTTCTGCGCTGAATGGCAATTCGTTTATCTTCAAGTCTTTGAGACTCCAGACATTCAATAATTTGGTAGCTGGGCACCATCGTTTCTTTTACTCTGTTTGCTTCTGCATCCATTTGTCTTCAGCGTGTAAAGCAAAATTTAATAGCTGTCTTTAGGGTGGAATTTGACATATTGTAACTTTCTCTCTCTCTAGACACAATGAGAATTTATTCTAAATTTTGAATATTGTTTGCTTTCGCTTAGATTGAGGTCTTTTTGTGGTTTATATCATCAGTATTGGTGAGTCCTTGCTTGTTTGCTTTTGATTTTTGTGTGTTTCTCTATATAGGGAAACCATGATGGGTGGATTTATAAAGATAGAAGCCAGATTAATCATTTCTTGGGGGTATGGGAGTAGGGGGAATGAATTCACATCTATGGGTACAAGAAGGAAATAAAAGGTTCCTGGCTGAGCCCCGGTGGCGTAGTGGTTGTGTGCGGGACTGCGGCCCACTGGGACAGAGGTTCAATCCCAGCAGTGGGGCTGGACCTCCTACTCCCACCACCAGGGCAGTGATGCCTAAAAAAAAAAAAAAGGTTCCAAAGATTTTCCAAAGTTGTCTCAATGATTACAAAATTTCTTGAAATTGATTGAACTATTACTGAATTGTATGATGTGTTAATTATATCTCAATAAGATACATGAAAGGTGTAAGTCATCTAAAAATCAATGAACAAACTTTAGCATAGACCAGGAGATTATTTAAGTCAAAAAATAGGGAATAAAATAAAATGAATAGAGCTTCAGAGAAATATGACACTTAATAAGCATACCAATGAGTAATGGTAGTATCAGAAGGGCAGAAAGAAGAAAAAATTATTCTTAGTTATTTTCCCAAAATGATAATAAAATGGTAAGTCATCTATATTTTCTCCATTATACTGGGTGTAGTTGCTACTCATATTGTAGTTTAGGGGCTGGAGCCAGAACAGCTTCCACTGAAATTATGCCTTAGCTACTTATTGCTAGAAAAAGCAAGCTACTTAAGCTTCTCTAAAGTCTATATCAATGAGTGTGGTAGGTAGAATGCTAAGATAGTTTCCAAGTTCTCCCTCACCCCCACTACCAAGTGTCAAAGTCCTCTGTAACCATTAGGACTGTGAATATGATGTATTTTACTCTAGCGATTAAGATATGTTGCATGACACAGTTGACCTTAAGGTAGGAAGATTAACTGGGTGCACCTAAACCAACTACACACCGAGTTTTTTGGTGGCAAAATAGGATGTTAGAGTGAAAGCACCGGAAGGATTTTCCATGTTGCTTCCTTCATTTTGGGCATAAATTTCGGTGAGAAATAAGGAGGCATAGTAGTTATCTGTTAGCTTGCTAACCACAAGGTGTGGGAAGAAAGACAAGGCTTTCTATTCTCTTAAAAGCCTTAAGTCTTGAAAGTTCACAGGGGCAGTTCCATGCTGCCCTCGAGAGCTGCTATGAATCAGCATCAAGTGAGAGTGAGGGCCTAACAGGAGCCCTGGGGGCATAGTGGGTTCTGAGTAGGTCCGTTAAGGTCAGGTTGAAAATTGAAAACCATCCATCATTCTTCCAAAGATGATGCTTTCTGCATTGATCAAGATTTATAACTTGAGAAACTTACTGGGGACGTTCTGCCCTGTCCCACAGGTCTCCAAAGTTGTTTAGGCTGAGAAATATATGGCCATACATGCATTTATCAAAAGTTCCGCACACTGGAGCAAGAGTTTACCAAAGTGCTTTGAAACGGTATCTTAAAAGCTGCAAATCTTGTTTTTGACTATTTTATTACATAAGGTATTTGGTTGGTCACAAAGTTGCAAATGGGAATTTAGAGTCAGGAAGTGGGAGAACTTTTTGAAAACCTCTTATCCAAATTACTACTTGGAAAGGTCATGTTCCACAGTGGAAAGTAGCACTTACTTTGCCCAAATATTTCTCATATATTTCGTTTGATTTTTTTTATTTTTAATTGCTCATGTTCTAAGCAACGAACTACATCCATTTATACCGACACACACACACACACACACACACACACACACAGAGGAATCAATGGCTCAAAATGATAGCATCCCTGTCTTTTTTCTGAATAAAAAGCCCTTCAAAGTGAGAATTGTTGATATTTTTTCTCCCTCTCCCTGGAAATCATGTCCTTGGGAGTGCTAGTCCTGCCCCCGGTTAACGCGCTCAGATTCGAACCCTTGGGTGTGAAGTGTGAATACTGCCACTGTGGTGAATGGCTTTCAACT
>PVJH01019794.1:15366-42083 GCA_004026705.1 Nesogale talazaci
GCCGGTTTGCAAGCCTGTCCTTCCTAGCCTGAAGCGGGACCTCCTTCGCTTTAGCACAATTCCAGGAGGCACGTGGCTGGGGAGGGAGCTGCATGTGCCACCCTGAAGAAGGAGGAACGAAAACGAGGCTCTGAAGACTCTCGCTGGTTGGTAAAGGAGCTCCCCGTTACCATGGTGATTGTAAGACCGCTGTGGCCCGACTTCCTGTGGTCGTCACGCCTCGACCTAGAGGAAAGGACCACCCAGCCGGAATTCTCCAGACCAGAGCTTTCCAATCAGCCCGGCCCTGCCGGGAAGGCAAGCCGCTCAGTGCACGGTTACTGGGCGGCAGCCGGCAGGCGTGGCGGGGGGCGAGGCGCTCCCGTACGTGAAAGAAGTTTGCGGCCGACGGCAGGACGCCCAGGGCGGGGCCCTGCGTGCGCCTGCCTAGAAGCTTCCAGCTCCCGCGCCCGACGGAAGCGTGCGCGGCGCCGGGCTCGCGCACCGCCAGGAAGTGCGCTCAGTGCACCGGAAGCCGCCTGACGAGCGCTATGGCGGGCTTGTCTGTGCGGGACCCTGCGGTGGACCGTTCTCTACGTTCGGTGTTCGGTGAGAGCAGTGCGATGGAGCCCGGCGGCGGGGAAGGGCAGGGAGCGGCGAGACGCGCCCTCCGGCCCCCTCCCCCGGCGCCCTCCCACCCCGAGGCGGGGATGGGGTCGGGCGTGGAGCCCGCCGAGCCGGCTGACCCTGGGGGCGCTCAGGCGGGCGGATTTGTGGGCCCAGAGACGGCCCCCGGGGCCCGCGGTGTAGCTGAGCGAGTTCCCCGAGCGTTCGCCTCCCACTGGCGTGGCCCTCGGGAGCCCCGGCTCCGCTGTGGAGGCGAGGGCGCGGGGCCTCGGCCGCTGGCCGCCCCGTAGGACTCAGCCCCTGCGCCGCGGGCCCGAGAGACGCCCCGGGTCTGCCCCACCCCCACCCAGCCTCCCGAGAACTTTTCTCCCTCTGCGGGCAAGGGAAGCGGCCACCGGGTGTCCTGAGGTGGCTTCGGAGATAAATGAATGAGCCAACGAGGAAGACCTCTTCGACGACGTCGGAAAAGGATGGATGTGCTCCGAGGGAAAACTTTCCGGCCGAAATAAGTCGCTCTCCCAAGGGTTTACGGTGCTTTTTAGAGCACCTTGCGAAAAGGGTCACGACTGAACCAGGCAAAATAGTTTTTTTATAAATTCCCTCCACTTCGTCCTGGGCCTTTCTTTTCTAAATGCCCCGTGCGCGTGTCCACATACAGACATTCGAACCTGTTTCAACGTTTGTGGGGAGTGGTTAGTGGGCGGGAAGTCAAACTTGCGGGCTTCCACGTAAATTGCCAACGTGTTTTCACTCAAGCAAATTCTAACGCTGTCACATCAGTCCGAGAACTGACACTTAGCAGTGCTAGCAACTCTTTCATTTAAGCTCCGCAGTGGTTGGTTTTTGTCAGCAGACACAATTAGGAATGTTAGCAGGAGTCCCATACAACCAGGATTTAGAGCACTCGGTGTTACAGTCTCAGTGGCAAAAAAGTAATTTTACTTGCTTTCTCACAAAAGATCTATGTTGCAAACTCGGAGTTTGATATTTTCTTCCTTAGTGGGGAACATTCCTTATGAAGCTACGGAAGAACAGCTAAAAGACATCTTTTCTGAGGTTGGGCCGGTTGTTAGTTTCCGGTAAGAGCACCATTCTTTTTATTTCTGCAAAATCGCCACAGCTTTGAGCATTAAGAATCATAAGTTGTGTTTGTTTTTTTAATGGTGACTTTTTAATGTGCATTTAGAACCATTAGCTGTGTTGAGATGTAATTCACATACCATAGAATTCATACATATTCTTACCTAAAAGGCGTATAATCTACCACCATACCACCCTGAACGCGCCCGATCTCTGATCTCAGAGTCTTGTGTGTAATTTAAAGTGGTTTAAGAACTTTCATAAGGCAATGTCAGAATTGCATGGTTTGATGCTACTGAGCAAATTTATAGCTTGGAGATGTTAGCTGGAACCCTGCATGTGTGTGTAACATTTCTGTCCGATACTTGGTTCTGCTCTTCAGATTAGTATATGATAGAGAAACAGGAAAACCAAAGGGTTATGGCTTCTGCGAATATCAAGACCAGGAGACAGCCCTTAGTGCCATGCGGAACCTGAATGGGCGAGAATTCAGTGGCAGAGCACTTCGAGTGGATAATGCTGCTAGTGAGAAGAACAAAGAAGAGCTGAAGAGTAAGTAAACCCACGTTATATAAAGTACGTGTGCATACAGATGTTACAGAGCCCAGGTGGCGTAAGTGGTTGAGTGCGGGACTGCGGCCCACAGGCTTGGCGGTTCAGATCCAGCGGCGGCTCTCAGGAGTAGCACTGGGTAGCGCCCACGACCACCAGAGGCAGTGATGCACCCCAAAAAAAACAACAAAAAATTTTTTAAAAAATGATGTAACAGTTGAGATTTTCTTTTTCGGGTATGTTCTAGAATATGAGATGGTTCCCCATATCTTTCCTTGACTAAGTTGAGGTACCTTAACTAAGGAAATAGGTACCATATATACTCATAAATAAGTCGAGTTTTTCAACACATTTTTAATGCTGTTTTTGTGGTAAAACTAGGTCCTTTAACTAATATTCGGGTCAGCTTATACTTGAGCTTATGTTACAGATAAGAGGCAAAGTGGACAGTGAAAGGCATCCTTACTGTTTCCAGAAATTGATTTCCAGTTAAAGATGACTTTATTCAGGCTTACAAAGTCATCAGTAGGTACGAATCATGTTTGTAGTGTTTATATTCTTAGACTTCATTGCCAGATCTATTATTGGTACTAAGCCATTATCCCCTCTTTTCCTTGAAATAATAGCACTGAAAATCTCTTCTGGAATTGACATCTTCTAGTTAATGCCTTTTCTTCTGTAATATTTTGTCAGGAGAAGTTCACATCCCTCATTTCCTACACAATCATAATCCCCTCTTTTCCAATGGGAGCAGAAAATATATTCTGTCACTTCCACAGAAATTAAGAGTCTTGCAAATCACCTATTTCTCAGGTCTAGGGAATTTTTAAGGTATCAGCTGGTCCTGGAAAGTAGATACTTGTGGAGGAAGATGATTTAACTCACTATTTTCTCTCCTTAACTCCCTAATCAGGCCTTGGCACTGGTGCCCCTGTCATTGAGTCACCGTATGGAGAGACCATTAATCCTGATGATGCTCCCGAGTCCATCAGCAAAGCAGTTGCCAGTCTTCCACCAGAACAGATGTTTGAGCTGATGAAACAAATGAAGGTGAGAGGACTTAATTGGCTTATGAACGAATACAATTATGTCAGATTTTTAATTGGGTGATAAGTGAAAATGGGTTCCCTGAGCTCAAAAAAGTTATACCTATAGACCACCATTTCCTATTCCTTCAATATTTTGTATGCACAATATATCTTGTTCTATGCAAAAGAGTTTTTTTACACATACACACCTATACAAGCAATCTGACTGAGTTTTGTGGTTCATGGGAATCAAATGTAAATTATTAAAATGTGGTTGGTGTCTGTCACCCCTAAATAACAGTATTAAGGAATCTAAAATGCCTCTTCCTACTCTTACCAGTGCTCTGGTAGTGTAATGAGTTTCCTGTTGCTAACCACAAGGTCAGCAGTTTGAAACTACCAGCTGCTCTGGGAGGGAAAGATGAGGCTTCCCACTCACGTAAAAATTTATAGTCGTGGAGACCCATAGGGTCGCTATAGTTTGTAATCATCCCGATGGTAGTGAGTTTGGTTTGGAAGGCTCTTTTTTTTGGGCATCACTGCTCTCCGGTGGTGGGAGTAGGAGGCCCAGCCCCACTGCTGGAATTGAACCTCTGTCCCAGCGGGCCGCAGTCCCGCGCACAACCACTACGCCACCGGGCTCAGCCCTGGAAGGCTCTTCTTACTCCTGCCTTCCATGGCCAAGCTTTTGTATACTATGCAAAAAACATTGATAACTTAAAAGAGCTTTTTGGAATATTATTTTACGCGCATGGGAATGGTTAAATCACTATCGACCTCTAAGTAGTAAGTAAGGAACTCAGTAATAAAGTCTGTATATCTTCTCAGTTGTGTGTCCAGAATAGCCCTCAGGAAGCACGGAACATGCTGCTGCAGAACCCGCAACTGGCTTATGCCTTGCTGCAAGCACAGGTGGTGATGAGAATTGTGGATCCGGAGATTGCTCTGGTGAGTTATTCTGGTTCTTTTATGAACATGGTGGATTATGTCTTGGGAGGATTTGTGAACAACTCATGAGTTTGTCTTTTTATTTTTTAGAAAATCTTGCATCGCCAGACAAATATCCCAACGCTGATGGCCAGCACGCCTCAGGCAGTCCATGGCGCTGGTCCTGGACCAGGTTCCACTGTGCCAATGAATCAGCAAAATCCTCAGGCTCCTCAAGGCCAGTCTTTGGTAGGATTTTCTCTCTTTATGTTTCCATTATCTGCCTTAGAACGTCATTTAATTCCAGGAGACCATATTGGAAGCAGAATAATGAGGAGCCATTGATTGAGAGAAAATCATTTTTATTTCCAAGCATTAAAATAACCATATACAGAGTACATGGCATCGAAATGACTATAAATTCAGTTGACTCTGTGTGTGCGCGCGCGCTCATGCGTGTGTGCGAGCACATGCGTAGGCCTCGCACTATGGTTGGCACTTCAGTATTTCACTTTCATTTCAGTATTTCACCTCACTTCATTTGTATAGCAGTTGTATGAAGTTGGCATCCTTATTGTCACACTTATTGATGACAAAAAGCTCACTTTCTACATGGGGCATAAAACCCCGAAACCAGAAAACACAATACTGATAAGCTTAAAAACTGAGAAACTTCTGTATAAAAAAGAAATAGCTAACCAAAGAGAAAGATAAATTTTGAGAGAGAATTGCCGAAGGTGTCATTGAAAACAGGCTAGTCACAATAATGACCAGCCCTTAGCCAGATTAAGACAATGAAAAATTATAGACATTCTAAATATGGAGTCACTAGAAGAAAAAATCAAGTAGTTTGTTTATCCATTAGAATACTCTAATTGTTAGAATAATCACGCATATACATCAACATGAATAACTCAAAAACAATTTCGTGTGGCACTTAAGATGGACTAGGATATATAGTGTCGACAGTAAATCAAAAACTTAAGTAAACTTATTTTACCATTCAGATTAAGATAAGTGGATGCTAGAAGCATTCCAAAATGTAGGCTATATATATTAGTATAGATCCTGACAGCATGCTGAGGGAGTTGATCAAAAGAAGATGACATATAAACGTTTAAAATATCCATCAGAATTCTTGGTGATGGACGAGGAAGGGGGATAGTATAATTGGAGAAGACCATGAAGGAGACTTCAGTTGCATAGAGGGTTATGTAATTTTCTCATCTGGTTGTTTTCTATATGATTTCCAAATCAGATTTTTCTTAGCAAGCAAAAAAAGCTTCTGGTAAATTAATGCTTGGTAAAGTAAAAGGACGATGAAAAAGAAGCCCCTGGATCGGAAGTGGGTTGACACAGTGCCTGGCCGCAACCATGGGCTCAGCCAGTTGTGAGGGCGGCACAGGGCTGCGCAGTGTCTTGTTCGCTTGTGCATAGGGTGGTTACTATGAGTCGGAACCGGCTCTGGCACCGACCAACAAACGAATAAGAAAATGACCAGTAACCCAATAGAAAAGTGGTAAAGGACATCGGAACAATTCACAAAAGTAGAGATACACATTATATGAAAAATTTCACTTCAAAATAGGTAAATGTGAAGAGTGATCTATCCATTTTTATCTATCAGGTCGACAGGTAAGCAACTTGGATTGTACGAAGGTATAGGGCAACCAGACAGTAAATATTTTGGACTCTGAGGACTATGCTATTTGTCAAAACTGTTCAGTTCTCCCTTTGTGTTGAAACAAATGATACCTAAAGGAATGGATGTGGTTGGGCTACAATAAGATTTTAGTTCTAAAAGGCAGATTTGGTCCATGGACCAATTTTTAGCAATTCCTGCTATAAATAAAAAAATACATAATGAACCTTGATAGTGTAGTGCATAAATGTACAAAATTATTGGCTTACTATTTACCTTGCAGGAAAAAAATGATTCAGTGCCCCTCATAACTCAGTGTGAAATGTAGGTATCTGCTTTTGCACTCCCCCTCCCCCTGAGGAAGTTGTATGACCCACTTTGGGAAACGTTCTCAAACTTACTTGGCTTACCACCTCCTTTTCAGAAAAAAAATTTACTCAGTGCTTCCCTGGCCATTGAAAACGTTTGTGCTATAGGCTTTAAAGCATAGATAACTGCTTTTGTAGCCTCTCTGGATCATTCCAGGATCCACCAGGGGGCAGTATTTCCCCCTTAGGAAACACATTGAGCTGTTATAACCACAAGGTTAAAAACTCAAACCCCAATTTCCCTGGGGGAGAAAGATGAGTCTGTCAGTTTCCATGAAGATTTAGGATCTTCTAAACCATAACTTGCAGGTCTCCTCTGTCCTATAGGAACAGTAGGGGTTGAAATCAATTCAATGGCAGTGGGTTGGTTTGGGATTTTTAAAAGATCACAAGTAAACAGACTGGGGTTTATTGGTTCAAATTAACACAATTGTAAGGGACAAATATAGAATTTGATCCTTGCTCTGTCTCTTACCTAGTTTTCTCATAACTACCTCACTATAGTTTCCCCTATTTTATTTTAGAGTTTTGTTTCTGTTAAATATTTCTGAGGATATCCAGTGTGTATTTTTTGGTGGCTCTTTTCTAAGAGGCTGCTCAGTTCTTTGGAGAATATACAGATGAAAAGATGACATTCCTTTTCCTTCAAGGAACTTGAATGCAACAAT
Organism: Nesogale talazaci; assembly: GCA_004026705.1. NCBI lineage: Eukaryota > Metazoa > Chordata > Mammalia > Afrosoricida > Tenrecidae > Nesogale > Nesogale talazaci. The sequence goes on from PVJH01019794.1 coordinate 22,238, forward strand.
GAAACTATGTTCTCTCAAACCCAGAATTATATCTGGTTCTGAGAACAGAAGTGAAAAAGAATTGGTCAAAAAATTATTTCATCTAAAAAAATTTAGACTGCCAGAAGTTACTTCCACAGTAGCCCTGGCCTTTTCTTCTTCAGGACATTTTTTAAACTCTTATTACCAAGTCCTAGTTGGGAAGTCAGGCCTTGTCCCATAGATAAGACTTGGTGATTTCAACACTGCATTTCAAGAATTTGCTGCATCTGAAACCACAGTCGCATAACCAGATTCTTTACATGTATAATAATTTGCTTCTGTGGAATTCAAGGTATTATAAAATTAATGCTACATATCTAATAGATTACAGATGTAATGCTATACAAAAAGGATGTTGGGTAAAATACTGGAGAGTTTTCAATTTGGAGTGAATTTTAAAGTCAAAGACAGTGTATTGAATCTCTGTGGAGGCAGGTACATACTCTGGTTCTTCTCTTTGTCAGGGTGGAATGCATGTCAATGGTGCACCTATGATGCAAGCTTCTATGCAGGGTGGAGTTCCAGCACCAGGGCAAATACCAACTGCTGTAACAGGACCTGGCCCTGGCTCCTTACCTCCTGGAGGTAAATTTCATATAGAAAACTTTGCTCTAGTGTTACTACAGCAAATTTTCCAGGATACCCAGATTATTATGTGGCAAAGGGATTTTGAAGGATGGCGAGGAGACATCTAAAATGTTTATATCCTAGGTGAAAGAAGTAGTTGATTAATAAAGCAGGGAAAGTTAAGAACAAGTTAAAAACAAGGAAAATAGGGGCTGAGCCCCGGTGGCGTAAGTGGTTGAGTGCGGGACTGCAGCCTGCGGGTTTGGCGGTTCAAATCCAATGGTGGCGCTCAGGAGCGGCACTGGGTAGCGCCCACGACCACCAGAGGCAGTGATTCCCCCCCCCAAAAAAAAAAAAAAACAAGGAAAATGGAATGAATGGGAACTTAATCAAACCAGAAAAAAATTAGGGAAAAGGAAAATGTAGACAAGGTAAGTCAGTGGAACAGTAAGATGGAAGGAATAAAATAAAATATAATCGCCATTCCATTAAATGTAAATAGGCTGAATTCTCTTAAAATCCAGAGATTTAAGTTTAAAAAACATGGATAAAACAATTAGAATACATGACCACATTTTTATCATATATGAGACACATAAAATTGTGTTTCAGGATAATCAGACCAAATGGAAATTTCAAAACTACATGTTCATTGTCATTATACTTAGATAATTTTACTTTTAAGTAGTTGTGATTGAAATATTCCTAAATTTACGTAATTAATGAAACTGATTTTTCCACTTTTAAACAGCCATATGAACCTTTTGAGAAACATGGTTAGGATAAGTAGATAAATGAGTGGATTAGATATGAATATTAGTATTTTTAATGTGACAAATTTGTTTGTTGTTAATTTATATCATGGCTTAGCGTGATTGCTCTCGGAGGGATAAAAGGAATCTCAATTCTGTTTGGTAAAGAAACTACCGTAAATACTCAGGTATAAGCTGAGTTTTTAAAATTAACATTTATTTTTAAAATGCTTTTATTGGGGCTCTTAAATCTCTTATCACAATTCATGCAGTTATCTAGTGTTTCAAGCACCTTTGCACATACACTACCATTATCTTTCAAAGCATTCCCTTGGTAAGTTATAGATTATTATTTCCATATCTTACATTGTCCTCCGTTGCCCCTCACCCATTTTTCTGTTATAGTCCCCCTGGAAGAGGGCTACAAATTGATCCTTGTGATTGATTTTCCCCTTCTCCCCCCCCCCTTAATGCTCCTGTATTTCTACTCTCCTTGTTGCCCCTGAGGGGTTTATCTATCCTGGATTCCCTGTATTGGGGCTCGTGTCTGTAGCAGTATGCAAGCTCTGGTCTAATCTGATTTGTAAGATAGAATTGAGGTTATGATGGTGGGGTGAAAGAAGCACCAAAAACTAGAGGAAAGTTGTGTGCTATACTGCATCCTGACTGGCTCATCTCTTTGTGACCCCTCTGGGAGAGGTTGTCCAATTGTCTGCAGATGGGCTTGGGTCTCCACTCCATGCTCCCCGCCCCCATTCACATTGAGTATGCTTTTGTTCTGGGTCTTAGATGCTTAATACCTGATTCCATTAACACCTTATGATCACACCAGCTGGTGTGCTTCTTCCAGTGTGCCCTTTTTTGCTTCACAGCTCATTGGCCGCTTGTGTATCTTCAAGCCTTTAAGACCCTAGACATTATATCTTTTGATAGCTGGGCACCATTAGCTTTATTTCACCACAATTGCTTATGCACCCACTTTGTCATAAGCAATCCTGTTGAGGGAGTACTTGAGTCCCAATGTCTATCTGCAACCTTAATTCTACTCATAGAGATATGAGTACATACTTCTATTCCCCTATGTATACACCTGTATTTAGGCCTCTATAAATGTCCTTTGCCTCCTGTTTCTTTCCTCTATTTCCTTTTACTTTCCTCTTGTCCCACCACCATATTCGGCCTTCATTTGGGTTTAGTAATCCCTCACTGCTATTCCTTTTGTTGATTTTATTTCACTTGTTGTTCCCTTGTCACTGGATTGGTTTCCCTCACTTGCCTTTCTCCCATATCCCCCAGAATCCTTGGCCCTGTTCTTTTCATCTCCAAATTATTTATTCCACCTATCTTACCTAGATAGACATGCAGATACATTAATAATTGCAAAAACCAGACAAAGCCAAATAAAACAAGGTAGGAAGTCAAAACAAAACAATAATAAAAAGAAAGCCACTAACAAAAATGAAAACGCTTATAAATAGTTCAAGGTCTCTTTGTTGAACTTTACGAGTGTTATCCAGTCGAGTCTGATGGGGTCCCACACTATCTCCAAAGTCTATTTTTTGGTTTCCTCGGAGATTTCATCAAGCTGCTCTGCTGCTTGCCCTCAGTGTTCTGCCTCAGTGTGATTGGCACTATTCCTGCACTTTGTCTCCAGTCCTGTCCCCTGCAGTACTGTGGTTCATTGAGGGATGCCATGTCCTGTGGTGATACTGGCCCTATAGTCCTACCCGTGCGTTATCTGCCCTGAGCAGGAACATCGTTCTCGGGGATTGGTGGACGAGGATGTCTTATCCTCCCTCTCCATCCCTTTTCATTTCTCCTGTGTGCTCTAATCCGACACACCCCTCTCCCCAAGCTGTAGCCTCAGTGTGTCATCTAAAGTGCATTCTTCTGAGAGGGCGGAGGTATCCACGTAGTTGGGATTGGGGCCTGCCTGGAAGGCCTCTCTGTTGATTTCCTTGTAATGCCTGTACATTGTATCCACATCTTGGTGCATAGAGTTGAGCTTGGTGTCTCTTAGTGGATATAAAAACAATTACCCTACCCTTGGGTGGGTTAGTATAAGCCAAGTTTTTCAGCACTATTTTTTGTTTTGTTTTTTGGGCATCACTGCCCTCAGGTGGTGGGAGTAGGAGGCCCAGCCTTTGCTCCATGGCGCTGGAATTGAACCTCCATCCCAGTGGGCCGCAGTCCCGCGCACAATTACTACGCCACCGGGGCTCAGCCCTTTTCAGCACATTTTTACGCAGTTTGTGTGGTAAAATTAGGTGCCTCGGCTGACAATCGGGTCGGGTTATACTCGAGTATATACGGTGGTAGTTCATTACTAAGTTGGGATTTCTACAAACTCAGGATTTTCACTTATCCTATACAGTTACAGTTAAATTATCTTTCAGTAAAAGAAATACTCTGTTTTTTATACCTTTTTGAGTTATAGGTGCCACACTTAATTTAGAAATGTCATGCCTTGTAATACGATTCTAATGCACACAATAAATTTATAGTCCATGACATGTATGATTCACATGAGTTGAAAACCACATAGACTGGTTTATAAGACAAGTTTACTTAAAACATGAAGACATTTATAGGATGTATAAAAGAAACATGCTTCATATTAAAAAGCATAAGTATTAGGGAAAGTCCTGTCTGAAGGAAAATTATTATGTTGTTAAAAAAGATAAGAATGCTAAATATTACTTTTAAGAAATCAGAAAAATAGAAAAATCAGAAGTACCCAAGAAAAGGGAGTACTAAAAATAAAAGTTGAAAGTAAATTTAAGGCAGTTAAATAATTAAATTTGGAAATTATTTATTTGGCAAGCTTGTAGCATTTATAGTTCAGAAATTATTAAAACTTGAAGCACCAATAAGATTTTTCAAGCCTGAAGTTGCAATTTTGAAAGATACTATGGGCATTGACATGAAATACTCTGATGTCAGATGGATCCTGGCTGAAAGCAGAGAATACCAGAAAGATGTTTACTTGTGTTTTATTCACTATGCCAAGGCATAAGACTGTAGATCCTAACAAACTATGTATCACTTTAGAAGAATGCAAATCCCAGGACACATCATTCATGTTGCATTTTTTTTTGTATAGGGCTGCTATAGGTCAGAACTGACTGGTACCTAACAACAAAAAATACTGTAAGGTATCCTGCACAGCTCTGGTGATCGATAGGAGGTAGTGAAAAATGTGTAGCAAACATGAGTAGATATTTCATAGAGAGTACACCAAATGGGTAGCAAAAGCAAACTCATTTCTAGTCAGGAGAGTAAATAGACAATGAAGTTTCACTCTACTTGCATGTATTAGAGTAAAATAAATTTAAAGAGAAATGATGCCTGATAGTGGTAGAAAAGTGCATCACCAATGAAAATAGGAAGTTCTCAGCTTTTCTAGAAAGTCATCTGTCACTGCTAATATGAAAAGTTGACACACTGACACAAATTCCACTTACAGAATATGAACAGTTCTATTATGTAATATTATGCAAGGATTTCCAAAATTTTGGGAAAATTCTATTATCTTTGGCTGGCTTGCTTTTTGTTTGTTTTACAAATTGTAGTGCCCATAATAAAAGCAGCTATCCCCCATAATTCCTCTGCCACATGTCTTGAGATCCTAAATCTTTATGTGTATTATGTTGGGAAATGGTCTCCATATAACGGTAGTATGTTATTGCTAGAAGAAAGCTTGGAATCACATAGACTCCCAAACTTCAGTGTGTGCCACACTCATCGAACATGCCATTAAAACACTGATTGCTAATGACTCTTTCCCCAAAGGTTTCTAATTGAGTCCGGCAAGGTGCCTGAGGATGTTTATTTTGCTAAATCTCTAGGTGGTGGTGATCAGGGTACCACATATTCTGAAATTACCGATGTGGCCAAAATCTGTCATTTTACAGATGAAGAAGCCTCAGAACATATTAATTTTAGCAATTCACTTGTTTAAAGTTCTAGTTACTTGGCAAGAGAGACAAGCTTAGCTTCCAGTTCTTCAGGTTCTCAATTCATAGGTTCTTGGTGCATGGCATTTAAATGGAATAAAGGAATATCAAGTGTACTTGTTTTTTTATAAACAATAATGAACTGCAAGCAATTCCACTTGCCTTTTTCTCTCAATTTGTACCATACATCACCTCTCTGAAGAAAAGAGAATTATGGCAATGTGAAAAAAGACTAGACCAGGAATTCTGGTACATTAGTTTCCAAAGCATTAAAATAAACCAGTGGACCTTAACCTAGTAGACTCAGTGTCCCCTTTCGATAACATATTTTATAATGACTCATTAGAATTCTAAAATTATAGTCACAGGTTGTATTTAATATGGTTACCAAAAGAATCGATGTAATGCTCAAAATTGTAAAATAAAGAAGGAAAAGTATACTTATAAATTTTTAATGTGTTTTTAAGATGTAGTTACTAAGCACAACTTCAGTAGAAAAAATGTGCTACTGAGAGGCTTGCACCCATACATAGCCCCATCATGAATCCAAAAGCTAAAGATGCATACAGAGGTCTATTGTGCTTGGCAGCTCTGTTTATCAGAAGGACTGGTAACATTGGTAAGATGCTATTCAAAAATGATGAAAACCCTTGGTAAAATTCTTCATGAGACAAAACTGGTCCCATGGGCTGCTAAGTTCGAGGTCAGCAGTTCAAATATAGGAGCTGCTCCCCAAGAGAACGATAAGATGACCTGCTTCTGTAAAGATTTGTAGCCCCAGAAAACCCTACATAGGGCTGTACAAATGGGGATCGACTCAGGGGCAATGAAGGAGGTTTCATTGACTGGGCAGTTGAATTTATGGAAAATGGGATAATTATAAAAAGATTCTCATTTATGTAATTTACAGGTAAATCTTAATCTTGTGAGACTGTCTCGTATTAAAGGACGCTGGGAGAAAGATGGGACTTTGTACTCAGGTAAAGAGTTACAGTCGGCAGGAAAAAAAAAAGAGTTACACTCTTCGAGACAGGCACAGTTCTACCTGGTCCTGTAGGGTTGTTAAGAGTCGGAATTGACTTCATGGCAGTGAGTTTCTGGTTTTGATTAGTGGCTCTGGAAGAAGCCCTGGTGGCACTGTATTTAAATACTTAGTCACTAACCAAAAGGTCAGTGGTTGAAGCCCACCAGCTGCTCTGTGAGAGAAAGATGTGGCAGTCTGCTTTCTTAAAGATTATTGCTGCCATTGATATCGACTCCTAGCGACCCTGTAGGACAGAGTAGAGCTAGCCCTATGGGTTTCCGAGACTGTAACTTGACGGGAGTGCAGAGCTTCATCTATCTCCCAAGGGAGGAGGCTGGTGGCTTTTTGAACTGCTAACCTTGTGATTAGCCTGTAACCATTATGCCACTAGGTTAACAGTGTTGGAAACACTATCGGGTAGTTAAAGTCTAACTCAGTTCTATTCATTAGAATTGACAGCATGGGTACTGTTTGGGATATTTTGTTTCGAATGTGTCTAGTGCCTTCACAGTAAATGTCAGTCATACTTTCACACATTATCATAATCAAAACTCCCACATTATCAAAATTCCTTGGGTCTAATACTGCCTTCCATGAGAATCCCCTGGATAAGGGATACTGTTTTCTTTTATTGCTGAAGAGCTTCCTACCAAGATTTTGGTAGCGAATACGATTGAAATATTCTTAACTAATTCACTTTTTCTTTTCTTTTTTTTTTTTTACAAATTTTCTTTGGGGGCAGGCATCACGGCCTCTGGTGGTCATGGGCGCTACCCAGTGGCGCTCCTGAGAGTCACCGCTGGATTTGAACCGCAAAGCCCACAGGCCGCAATCCTGCACTCAAACAGTTACGCCACCGGGGCTCAGCCCCATAATTCACTTTTTTGACACACTTAAATTATTTTTAAAAAACGATGCCACCTAGCCCAGTTCATGGTGTCCACATGTGTATAAGGTTTAGAGCTGAGTTTTTCATAAGTAGATCACCAGGCCTTTTTTGAGGTGCCTCTCAGTAGACTCAAACTGTCAACCTTTCAGTTAGCAGCCAAATGTGTTCATAACTTGTGCCACCTAGAGACTGCATAAAGTAAACCGACAAATTCCATCTTCTGTGTAATTTCATTGTTTCATGATAGGATCTTTGTAAACTGCTTGTGGATAGAGTGAGCAAATAGGTAAACTCACCCAATGTCTTAATCTGTGGTCTCCTCCCCTCCCCCCCCCATCCTATATCTATTTTCAAGGGGGAATGCAGGGCCAAGTTATGCCGGGAAGTGGACCAGTATCCTTGGAGCGGGCACAAGGTATATTAAATTTCTTTTGAAGCATTTTGTGTGCAAAACAAATGGATTTTCTATTCAACAGTGTTAGTGTTAACTGTAGTCCCCGTAATGTTACAGTACTTATTGCACTTCTTCCTGGTCGTCTCATTTTCATTTCTCCTTTCCTATCCCTCTCTGCCTTCTGAGCCTTTATGCTTTGACAATTGATTCCCATTTGATCTTTTGGTTGATTAGTCCAAGGGGTGAGTATCTCTCTGTTGTGATTATTTACCTTATATTGAAAAACACAAGTTCCATGGCATAGAGTTAATTCCCAATCATAGTAACCCTATAGGATAGGGCAGAACTGCCCCTGTGGCTTTTTAAGACTAATTCTTTACAGGAGAGTAGAGTCCATGAATAGTTCGGTGGTGAACTGTTGACCTGATGGTGAGCAGCCCAAGATATAATCACTGTGCACCTGGGCTCCAGCCTTTGCCCTTCTGTTGTTAGGTTCCACACTCAAAGTGACTCTATGCACAACAGAACTACTCAGTCCTGCTGGTGTTATCTTCACAATTCTATGCCTGAACCCATTGTTGTAGTCACTGTGTCAGTCCATCTCATTTAGGGCTTTCCTGTTTTTCTCGGCCCTTGTGCTTTATGAAGCATGAGGTCCCTTTCCAGAGACTGCTCTTCCCTTACAGCATGTCCCCCGAGACAATCTATGTGTGGGCCCTACAGATGTATTTTAGGCTTCCACTGTCTTCCATAGCCTTATGCAAACCTACAGATTTGGATTTTATTCTTTATAATCCTTGAATCACATGGGCTGGTGTGCTGCTTCCATGTGAGTTTATTCAATAGTTGTGCTGACATATAATGCATATATTATTTCAAAAACTCAATCATATTTAAGAGTTGTGTAATTATTGCCGTTTAATTTTAGAAGATTATCTTCTTTCTTGTACTCATTTATCAGCTCTCTATTTTCTCTCAACTTCCCATTACATAACCCTAAGGAACAATCTAGTCTTTATAGATTTACCTATCCTGGATTTCATATACCAAAAAATATAACCCCAAAAAGAGAGAAAAAGAAAACCTAATGATAAAATAAAACCAACAAAAGCCTCAAAAGGGAAAAAATACTAAAACCTAGAATAAATTTTAAATGGTTCAAAAGGGAAATTAAATTGCTATGGTGTTACATTTCAACCTAACTGCATCTGCAATAATTCACTTCCCAATGCACTCTGTCTAATAGCAAGACTATTCATATCCCTAGTCAGCTTCAGAGGGGTTTACTGGAGACTTGATTGACTTGGGGACCTTGCAAATGGATTTTGGGCTTTCACTGGCCACACCTTTCTGCAAACTGGGGTTTTATAGGTTGTTAGAACTATACACAGCTATTTAAATAGTAAATCAGTTACAATGAAATAAAGTTTTGTCCTGAAGTCATATCAGCCATTTTAAGTACTCAACAGCCCCACGTAGCTAGTGGATCCCATACTGGAAAGTAGAGATATAGTTCATTTCCCTGAACACAGATAATTCTATTGGATAGCACTGTGGTTCAGGAATAGAGAGCTCTTAAGACTTGAGAAAGAAGTAAATGAATCCTTTGGTTCTACTTATTTTATATTGCTTTTTCCTGATGGTCTAATAAATTTACTGACATGCTTTCTCTTCTTCTCAAGGTATCTGTTGAGTGATTAACGGATTTTCATCAGTATGTGATATGTTACGTACTGGAAAATTAGATTTAAGCCAGGGACCCTGGTGGTATAGTGATTATGTTTGCTTGTTCACCAGTTCAAAACCACCACCACCAACTCTTCGGGAGAAAGACTAGGTTTTCTACTCCCATACACAGTTCTAATCTCAGAATTGAATCCATGTCAGTGAGAGATTTAAACCCCAGAGAAAATTGGTAGAAACCTATTGGTTTCTGAATCCTACTTGAGATGTGTTTGTTGTCTCTGGCAGTAGCACTTTGTGTAGCTCCTTGTAATTGGTTCCCCTTTCTACCCCATCTTCCCTTCACCTTCCTGATAGCGCTACTCTCACTACTGGTCCTGAGGGGTTCATTCTCTCCTGGGTTGCCTGTGTTTCCAGTTCCTGTCTGCCAGTGTACATCCTCTGGCCTAGCCGGATTTGTAATGTAGAATTGGAATCATGAAAGTGGGATGAAAAAGCATTAAAGAACTAGAGGAAAGTGTTTCATCATTGCTACACTGCACCCTGACTGGCTTGTCTCCTCCGCGTGACCCTTCTATAAGGCGATGTCCAGTTGCCTACAGATGGGCTTTGAGTTCCCACACCACACTCCCCTACTTGACGGTGATAGGATTTTTTGTTCTGCGTCTTTGATGCATGACACCTAATCCCATCAACAGTTTGTGATCGCACAGACTGTTGTGCTACTTTCATATGAGTTTTGTGGCTTCTCAGCCAGATGGCTGCTTATTTATCTTCAAACCTTTAAGACTCCAGACGTTGTATCTTTTTTTTTAATAAATTATTTTATTGGGGGCTCATAACTCCCATCACGATCCATACATACGTCAATTATATGCAGGCCATATTTGCACACTTGTTACCATCATTGACGCTATAGCTTTTGATAGCTGGGCACTGTTAGCTTTCTTCACATTTGCTTATGCACACATTTGTCTTCAGCGATCCTGTCGGAAAGGTGAGTATCCTGGAATACCAGTTTAATAGAGCAAAGTGTTCTGGCATTCAGGATATACTTGAGTGGAGGTCCAATGTCCATCTGGTTCCTTAATACTAAACCTATAAATCATATACACATAGCTCTATTTTCATATATAAATATATTTACATAAGTACATTCTGTATTTAGACTGTATAAATGCCCTTTGCCTCCTAGTTCTTTCCTCTATTTGTTTACTTTTCTCTTGTCCCAATTTCGTGCTCAGTCTTCATTTGAGTTTCAGTAATTCCTCTCAGTTTCATTGCCCTTCATCAAATTCTCCCCAGCTTCCTACACTTGGATCACTTGTTCCCTTGCCCCTTGGTTTAACACCACTTCCTTTCCCCGTCCCCCCGGAATGGTAGGTTCCGTTGTACAGCTCTCTTGATATAATTGAATTATTGACTTGCACGACGTGGATGGGAGTGCTAATGAAGCTTACTAAGAAGACTACACCATGCAAGTGTAGAAAGCCCTAGCATGTGGCTTATAAATAAAACACAGTTTTTAAAAACAACATTAAGGCATATTGACCTTTACACTATGCTCCTTTTCTATGGCATTGCACACTGGAGCTGATCATTGAAGTGACAGAACTAATGCTATTTTTAGCACAAAGAGCTAGCAGCAAGACAAACTCTTGGCCATATACCTCATCTTTTCTTTAAAAACCTATGTTTTTGTGTACTCAACCTCCACCGCTAGCCATCATCAAAAGATTTATGTACACCCACAGCATTTTTTACAGTAGTGAGAAAAGATTTGGACTTCAGACATACTCTGCCCATTCCTTTCGGTCTTTAATCAAATAGCTTTTTTATTTTTAGTGGTTTTATTGGCATACACTTCACATATCATGATTTGATGATTCAGTCACATTAAGATTTGTGCAATTATCTGTTTCAGAACATTTTCTTCTCATACTCATTTCTAGCTGTCCTTTTTCCCCTGTCCTCCCTTGCCATGTCCCTAGGCCATTATCAATCCAGTTACTCTCTCTTTATATATTGCTAGCTATGCTGGATTTAGTGTACAGAAAATCATACAAAACATAGGAAGCAAACAAATTCAACAGAAAAACTTCAGTGAAAAAGAAAATAGAAAATGTCAAAAACGAAAACCACTTTAGAATGAGTCAAATGGAAGATCAAAGATAATGTGTTAAATTTTAACCTAACTACTTCTGCCACAATCTAGTGCGCTCTGTCTGACAACAAGATTATTAACATCCCTGGGTTTTGGCCAAAGAGGATTCACTGAACACTTGTGGGGACCCCGCAAATGCATTTGGGGCTTCTATTTTCATCTGTAGCCTTCTGTTAATTAACCACGTGTTCAGACTCTACACTCTGATACCATTTCCTTCTTCATATTTGGACTTTATTATTCACAGTCCTTGGATCAGAACATACAGGGTAATGTGCTTCTTCCATGTGGACTTAGTTGATGCCGCTTACACATGATGGCTTGTTTGAAGACAAGCCTTTAAGACTCCAGTTGATATTCTTCCTGATAGATGGGTACCATTGGTTTCTTCTCCACATTTTGTGAAAGCTGCCCTCTCCTCAGTGATCGCTATATGAGGGTGATCAGTAAGGTGGGCATGGTAAAAGAACTGATTGTTTTTAGATCAGGGCTAGAATTAGCGTGAACCCAAAATCCATGCATGTATCTTGATTTGTATGTGTTTCTGGTTCACTTCAGAGACCACATTATCATTTTATTATAACATTATAAGATACTTCTGTGGATAGTGTCATTAATTTAGCAAATAATAATGTCTGGGTCCAGGTCCGGGTCTAGGTCCACGGATGGGGCCAGGGCCATATCCACGGCTGGGTACAGCTTCGTCATTTAAAACAGTTAAGGAAAAGAAATTATACATGTACAGGCTGGTTTCAGACTCAAATATATGAGTTGTTGACTTGTACTGATTGATGCTTAAGTTTACGCAAACGGTGGGTGAGTGGGTGTGTAATAAGGCAAAACTTTCAATAGCACTCTTTGACAAAATTTCCATAGACATCTTCCTACTAGTTGTTCCTTCACTTAATGGTGGTGAGTTTGGTTTGGTTTTGGTTTTTCTAATCAAAAATTAATAAAAGGGAATGACTCCTGTTTTGAATATATATCAGCGATAAATTCATAAAGAAACAAGGTGTCGTAAAGTTTTTGTTCCTCCCCCCAAAACAAAACTCATTGCCATTGAGTAGATGCCTACTCATAGTGATTATACATGACAGGGTAGAACTGCCCTGGTGAGTTTCTGACACTGTTAACTCTTAATGGGAGGAGAAAGTCCCAGCTTTCTCCCACAGAGGCTTGTGGTTTTGAACTCCTGACCTGGCAGTTAACCCTACTCATACCACTTCACCACCAGGCCTCCTATCAGTACTCTGCAAAGGAAGCAAGGACCTTTTAATTTGTACTGCGAGTCTTAACTTTTCCTGGAAATCTTACAGATCAACATGAGACAGAATTGAATTCCTCAGTTGAAGACATTCTTTAAGATCCAGCAACAACAATATGTTTGGCAGTTCCAAACCACCAGCTGATTGGCAGGAGGACAAACAGGGTTTTCTACTCCCGGAAACAACTACAGTCTGAAAACCCACAAGGGGTGACTGTGAATCAGCACTGACTCAATCGCATGAGTTTTTAGAATGGGGAACAGGGATAGTTGGAATACAGAAATTCCGGGGCTGAGCCCCGGTGGCGTAGTGCATTGTGCGCGGGACTGCGGCCCACTGGGACGGAGGTTCAATTCCAGCAGTGCGGCTGAGCCTCCTACTCCCACCACCGGAGAGCAGTGATGCCCCCCCATAAAAAATAGAAATTCAAAAACTATCCTTTAATTTTAATTGCATATGTACTTAGGGTGTTGTAAGGAAAGTTAGGGGCAGACATGATAATAGCAGAGGTGAAAATTGACAAAGGTCGGTGTTTCTGACCAATAAATCACTGGCTATCCAGTTTTATCCCGTAAGCTATTTTCTCAAAATGAAGCTGGGTTTCAAATATCCAAAAGAACTTGTATTGTTTAGGAAGATATGGTAGCCTAGAGCATGCTAATGAACTGTTGACTATTTACCTTACGAGTATAAATCTCCAGTCTCTGTTCATGTATATTTCTGCGCATGCATGCAAGCTATTTTAAGTGCCTGCTGTTTCTCCTTTTGAACTTACTGCTTACCTAGGAACCTTACAGCACTCGCCCGTGGGACCCGCCGGGCCTGCATCAATTGAGCGAGTTCAAGGTACCCATTGTATCTACGGTTTCCTTTTGCTTGTGGTGTTCAGGGTGGGACATTGAGAAGAAAAAAAAGCTGCCTGACTGTCATTCTGGAGTCAAAAGAGTATAGTGTTTGGGGTTTTTGTCTTTTTTTCCCCTTATTGGGGCCACAAGCCTAAGATTGACCTCTTTACACAGGGCAGAGAACACGAATGATACGGGCATCTGTCCGAGGCTGTACTCTCTCCCTTCTGGTGTTAAGAGGCTTGGATGGAATAGCAGACAGTATTGACATATGCCAAGTCCCTCTTCTGTGCCATTGGCCCTTGAACTAGTAAGACTGATTATAAGGAAAACAAGAGCCTAAGTCTTCAAATTGCACTGCTAGTCTTTGGCAGGTTGCACTTCATTTTGCTCTCTGTATAATTCCATCCATACCTCTGACATGGTACATATTCTACCAGCACCCTGCTTCTGTGCTTGAGCTGCAAGAGGATTCTGCTGTGGTGAGGCTTCACCCATTCTCAGGTGTTCGAGTTATATTGTCAGTGGTATATGACTGGTCATTTCTTGTTTCCTCGTATGTCCTTCACAGCAGTAACTTGCTGTTTGTTTCCCTGTCAGTGCCGATGCAAGACCCCAGAGCAGCTATGCAACGAGGACCCATGCCGGCCAATGTCCCAACTCCTCGAGGTCTGTTGGGAGATGCTCCAAATGACCCACGTGGAGGCACTTTACTGACTGTAACGGGAGATGTTGAGCCTAGGTGAGCAATAATGTAGTCGGAGAAGATTTCAGCATTCTCTTGCTTACCAGTCATACCTCTTGACCCACTTCAAAAGATCCATATTTATGGCCGACATCTAAGACAGAACTGCATAGTTGAATACATTACATTTCCTCAGAAATCCTAGCATAGATACCTATGTGAAGAAAATGACTTATTTAACAACAGTAATGCTAATAGCAGTAATAATAATTGGCATTAATGGAGTATGTCTGTGCCTATCATGCTACTTTAGGGCTGAGCCCCGGTGACATAGTGGTTGTGCGTGGGACTGCGGCCCACTGGGATGGAGGTTCAGTTCCAGCAGCAGTTCTACAGGACCAAAGGCTAGGCCTCCTACTCCCACCACCAGAGGACAGTGATGCCAAAAAAATACTACTTTAAGTGCTGGATCAGTGGTTCTCAACCTTCCTAATGCCATGACCCTTTAATAGAGTTCCTCATGTTGTGGTGGCCTCTCAACCCTAAAATAATTTCCGTTGCTAATTTTGCTATTGTTATGAATCGGGCAATCCCTGTGAAAGGGTCGTTTGACCCCCAAAGGTTGAGGGTCACTGACTTAGATAATCTCAAATCACACAACAAAGCTTTTGAGGTAGGTATTACTATTCATCCATTTTACAGATGAAGCCACTGACGCATGAAGTAGATGTGCCCAAGATCGCATAGTTATAAGTGATCGAGCCTAGAATTTAAATTATAGAATCTGAATCTGGAACCAATATTCTTTGTCCCTAAATTGTATTGTCTTATTTATAGATAGATACTCATTAGTTTTCTCCTAATTAGTAGGAGTGCCACTACCACATAAGAAGTTATAGAATCTGTGATTGTACCTTATTTTTCAGACTGTAAGACACACTCAGTTTTTAGAGCAGGAAACAAGAAAAATATTCTGAACCAAATAGTATCAGGATGCTGATATTTATTAAAATTAAGCAAAATATGGTAATATTTAACAGCATAGATTCAACAGTGGTGTTAAGAAACATCATTATTTACACTAACAAATGAGGAAAGACTTAGAGGCTCAAGCATTTTTCTAGTTTTCTGAAAACCCTAAAAACTCATTATCACTAGTGTCAGAATTTATGAAGCTCTGTTGCATGCAATAATTTATTTGATTCATGTTCTGGTGGCATTTTTTGTGCAATACTACTTTGGGTGCACATAGCACCATGATGGTGAACCAGGAAAATCCTCAATGCCTTTTTCTACACCAATGCGTTGGCTTCATAGATGATCATTTCTATAGAAACTGAGAAGCCCATATTCCGGTGATGTGTGATCCATTCTTTCATGTCCACTTTTAGCTGGCCATTTTTCGACGTGCCCATGAAAGTGCTTAATTTTATCAAATTTTTGCAGCTGATCCTCCTATTTTCTCCATTCTCATCCTTTTTTCAGTTGGAAGTGGCCCAAAATGTCTCTCAACTGCTCTGTTTTTCTGTTCTTTTGCATATTCTACTGCCTCTAGTTTAAACTGAATTTTATACGCTAATCTTTTCATCTTTGACATTTTGTACCATTAGAGAAATGGTGTTTTTCTGAGGAAAATAGAGTAGTGAAAGGACTATCAGTTTTTATGAGAGGCATATTACCACATAAACATTAGTATTGTAATTTATGGTAACTCAAACCACTTGGTATTACTATGAAAGGGCACCGACCCACCAGACAGACAGAACTTTGCAGGGCAGGAGAGACTCCATGTCTCTCTCCTACCGTGATGGGCTCTTTGCCTGCCTGTCAGGACACTGTCCTGCATCGCATAGTCCTGGCCAGGATGTGACCTGGTACTGTACCTAGCTGCCTCCTGTCTCAGCCTTTGAATCCTGTCACTCTGTCAGTGTCATACACATGCAGGGGAGAAATGCACTGTGCCAGTCATGTGACCTGCCTGACATTGAGACTCGAAGAGATGGGACTTCCCCTGAACACACAGCAATCCACAGCATGCAAACAGTGGACAGTAAGCAGGTGCATGGGATGTTCTGGGGTGCCACACCTTTGACTCATAAGACACCCCCTTGGTTTTCCTCCACTTTGGGGATAGGCGTGGGGAGTGTATCTTATGGTCTGACAAATACAGTATGTCTCTACAGCTTTTCTTCAACCTGTTTGGTTTTATGATTTTGTCTTTGCTTTCATTTAACTGCCCTCCTGGTTTACTCTCTTCGCGTTGCTCTCTTTTCAAATAAAGTATTTTTCTTCATCCCTAGAGGTTACATGGGACCACCCCATCAAGGTCCACCCATGCACCATGTTCCTGGCCATGACACCCGAGGTCCACCCCCACACGAGATGAGAGGTGGGCCATTAACAGACCCCAGACCTTTAATGGCAGAGCCAAGAGGACCCATGATGGATCAGAGGGGTCCGCCCTTAGATGGCCGAGGTAAGAGTTCCCTTTACAAGGCTAACTTGTATATGTGAGCTGGTAATGAATGACCCTAACAGCCCTAGATCTAAGGTGAAAAGTGCTGGGGAAATATAAGCAGGTTTTCACCTTGATGGAAAAGTACTATTATCAGGGGGTGGCCAGTCCTCTGATATACTCACAGCAAGGAGTCAACAGGCAGTTGTGTAGCAATTATTATTATTTATTATATCATCGATATAGAGATCATGGGAGAGAGAGAAAAGAGCATTAGATGTTACATATATATCCTTTCATGATACATTCTCACGTCGGCCCCACTAGATGGTCCACGTAGAGAGGGAGATGGGAGAGCGCCAGGCTGGAGCTAAGCAGGCTTGAGAGAGGCAGGCTTCCTCTCCTATCCTATGTCCCATCCCTGTATACCCTCTGGAGCCAAGCCAGGTCCCTAATTACAGGCAAGGGCATATGTCACATGAGAGGGCTGTCTTAAGGGCTCTATGGTGGACAAGGGAAGGGGAGTGGTCTTAGGGATGACTATGTGAAGAGGGGAGTGATAAGACTAGACCTTAACCTATGGAGGTAGATAAACATTTCTATCAGGCTAGGGGCTGTTGACAGTGGCTCTTGAATCCGGCCCACAGGCTTCCAGGGAAGCGAGCCATCATCCTAACAGCAGAGGAGTTAGCTCATAGACAACACAAAGGCCTTAAGTAATTGGGAATTTCAGGGAGAATAGCTAACTCAACTTCCATAACAAATGCTGGTGAATAGTCTGCTTAATTCTTGGAGCATAATAATTATGGAAAAGTTGTGCCTTCATCCCACAGTCTATTATCTCTTAATTCCATTTTTCCAAAACTTTCTGAAGGCCCCTTGTAGGGTTGGTAAAGATTTCAATGGTTTACTGGCATATGTGAGAAACCATCTGGTAGCTAGGTAGAGATGTAAACAGAGGAATAAATTTCTACCTTTCTTAACCTATTAGGCCTTGTAGTAAAAGAGAGTGGCATTACAATAGTTTTCCTACAACTCCCTCTAGGTGTAAGGGATCCCCGAGGAATGGATGCACGAGCGATGGAGGCACGAGCTATGGAAGCTAGAGGATTAGACCCTCGTGCAATGGAGGCCCGAGCGATGGAGGCCCGTGCGATGGAGGCTCGAGTGATGGAGGCCCGTGCGATGGAAGTCAGAGGAATGGAAGCCAGAGGCCTGGACCCAAGGGGTCCAGTCCCTGGGCCTAGGGGCCCTATGCCTGGTGGAATCCAGGGACCTGGACCAATGAACATGGCTGTTGGTCCTCAGGGACCAAGGCAGGTATATATGACACTGACCTTTAACTTCTGTGTGAAATCTCATGTATTCAGAATTTGCTTATTGAGTCCAATGATCTGATTTGGCTGTGTCTTAAGCTTTTTACAAAGAAAAGCCTAGCATTTTTACCCTTAATTTTTTGTCATTTATCATGCTCATGTTCCAGTCACTAAGACTATAATCCAAAAGTTATATCCCATAATTTCAGTAAAGATTCCATTCTTTGTTGCCCCATGTAGAGACATGTATGATAAAGTTAAATTTTATAACAACAACGAAAGCAAAGGACAAACTTGGAGATCATTATTAGCAAAGAAGTGAGGAAAACAGCAGTATACTGATACTGACAAGATAATAAAAACACCCCCACTCCCACTCCCACACACTTGCCAAACAAACCCATTGCCATCAAGTCGATTCCTCCTCAGTGACCCTATAAGAGCAGACTTGTTTCCAAAACGAATTCTTCATGGAATCAGAAAACCTCATCTTTCTGCCATGGAGCCATTGGTGAGTTTGAATCGCTGACCTTGTGGCTAGCTGGACAACCCTGCAACCACTAGAGTTTCTCAATAAAACACAGCAGATTGGAAACAAAAGGCTACAGAGACATAAGTTCACAGACGTGTTCGCCCAAATATTTGCCTGGACCTCACCTCAGACCTAATTTTGAAAATCCTTTTAAAGCTACCCCTAGCTGTAAACTCCCCCATTCCTTATGATACTTATGTATACTAATTAAGAGCCCTCTAGATTAGAGCATATGAAGAGCTGTAATTGGTCATTTAGACAATTTTAAGCTTACAGAATCCTATGTTCATTTACTAATATCTCAGCCTGATTGAACAGTGGACTCTTGCAGTTTGGTAGTGCTCACCTTAAAGCAATGAAATTATACTCTTGTGTGTATCTCCCCCCACCGTGTGTGTGTGTGTGTGTGTGTGTGTGTGAGTGTGAGAGAGAGAGAGCGAGCCTGTGTGTGTGTGTGAGTGTGAGAGAGAGAGAGCGAGCCAGAGAGAGCCCTATGCTCTGAGCAGATAGCAGGAATATCATCCTCAGGACTTGGGGGGCCAGGATATGCTCCATTCTCTCTCTCTCTCCATTGTTTGCTGCTGTATGCCCTGATCAGACATGTCCCTCTCCCTGAACGGTAGCTTCAGTGCTATCCTCTGAAGTGAATTCTTCTGTGGGAGGGGAGGGGAGGCTCTCCATGTAGTTGGGATTGGGACCGCCCCTCAGAACTCTATTGGTTCTCTGCTTCATGCCAGTTTGTTATATTCACGTCTTGGAGCACCAGGTTGAATTCTAGTCCTTCTTTCTGACCTTGTGGTTAGCACTTGAGAACGTAACCCGACAGCCCCACTTTCCAAGTTCACATTAAAAAGGAGCAAATCAAGGAAAATGATTCAGTGTCATCAAGTCAGTTTTAATGGTTAGCAATCCTATAAGACAGGGTAAAATGCCTTTGTGCATTTCTTAGACTTAATTCTTTACAGGAGTAGAAAGTCTGGTTTTTCTCCCTAGGAGCAATGGGTGGTTTTAAACTGCTGACCTGCCCAAAAACAAAAAAAAGGGCTGAGCCCGGTGGTGTAAGTGGTTGAGTGTGGGACTGTGGCCCGCGGGTTTGGCAGTTAAAATCCAGTGGCGGCTCTCAGGAGCAGCATTGGTTAGCGCCCATGCCCCCTAAACAACAACAAAAAAAATTGCTGACCTGGCTGTTAGCAGTCCACTAGGGCTCCTAAACCAAGGAATAGGATGTACAATTCTTTTCCACTGAACTTTTCTGTCCTGTGATCTGCAGTTTGTTCCTGTCTGAGTCTGTCTTCTCC
>PVJH01019795.1:0-41995 GCA_004026705.1 Nesogale talazaci
TTTCATTTAAATTGTTAGGAGGCTTGGAGCTATTAGTTAATCTATCTTCCAATACACTGTTTAATATAGCACTGAATAAATGATGCAAGTTGTCAATGGATGAGTGATCAACTAATAGCTCTGCTAGTAATTGATTTATTTTTCTTCAATAAAGTTGCATAAACCAATGAGTTAGCTGCCTGGATTAATCAGTATGGGAAACAATCTTTTGTAAATGCAAAGCTGTTTTGTATATACTGTTGGGATATGCTTCATTGTTTGACATCAAATAATGATGTAAAGTTCAAAAGAGTGAATATTTTGCCATGTTCAGTTAAAGTGCACAGTCTGTTACAGGTTGACACATTGATTGACCTGATTTATGCAGAATTAATAAGCTACTCAGATAGTATAGCTTTAGTATGCTGCACATGATACTGGCAGCCCTAGAGTTCAAAGATGGACTTGGGACCCAGCAGTTTTGAAACCTGTATATGGAGTTTAAGAATTTATTTTCCAGGTACAACCCCCATTTAAAATTTTTCTTCACCTTGTACACTTGACAGCTAAAAAAAAAAAATGGGAATAATAATGGGTCAAAATTTACAAAATAAAGTACTGTTTTGGTGTGGGAGTTGTCATGAGACTGTGTTGAAGTGACTTTACTATGTGGGATATTGAGTATCCATTGAAATGGATTTGTTCAGCCATTTTACATTAATGAGCATTTAAATGCAACAGATATCATTTCAGATGACTTAACATGAATGAATAAAAGTCAATGCTATTGGATTTTTGTTTGACAAGTGCTATCTGTGCCACTGATATAACTTGTGTAGTAACAAAGGCATTATCTTCACCCTTCCTAATTCTGACCCTGTAGTTTTGCTTTTTTTCTTAGTTCTTCTGTTTTGTCCATTGCTTTAATTACAGTCCTGTATTCTATTTTAAGCACATCTGTGACTTTTCTCCATTTTCACATTTTTGCACAGCTTACACAGTGGTGCAGTCTTATTCCTTGACTGCACATAGGTGTGGTAAGCTAAATATAAAATAAATGTTAAAGCTTGATTTTTATAAACATTTTAATATGTCGTTTGGACATGATTTATTGACTTAAGGTTGTTCTCTAAACTGGAAATGCATGCCTTGAAGAAGTTCTGACTGTTAATTCTGTAATAAGCAGTTCATTGGGAAATACCCATCCAACTATACAGTTTTCCAGTGAGTGAATTTTTTCATTCTAATGCTTTAAAAATACTGGTAGCTTCTTAAAAGGATAGATGTACTGTTATGACTTCTTTTGGGTTCAAATTATGAAAGAGAAATTAGTAACAATACTCCACAAGGTAAGAAGTACTGCTTTCTGGCTGTTTCCAAAGTAATTAATTCCGAGACAACTGTAATCTATATATAACAGCTTTAGTAGGCATATCATTTCTAGGAAGCCAACTATGAATTGAAACAACTTTTCATCTTCTGGATCCCTAATTGGTTTTCAGATTGACCTCTTTAGCCTTAGATAACCCTTAGGTATTACAGAGATTACTTATATCATCAATTGTCGTACAGATGAATAATATGTTCTGCTCTGCAATATTTCATATGCCACGTCTAAGGGAATAAGCCATAAAGGCTTCTCCAGGTTTGAAAAGAACAGTAACGTACCTGGAAAACCAACGTTTTTGAATGTATGGAAACTGAGCTTAAGACCATCTCTAATGTAAACCTTCAGAAGAACACCACATTCCCCCCTCCTTCCCTTTGACATGATTTGTGCCATCTGTAGGGCTGAAGTGAATATTGGCAGTTTAAGAGTTGACTTTGGCTCTGCTTGTGTATTTCCTACATCTTTTAATGCATAAATTCATTTTCAATGAGTACTTCCAAGTTTCTCATTTAGAGGGATTATAGTCCAGTTGGCCTGTTGATGGTACTTAAATTTACATTTTAATGACCTATGTTCCTGGGCAAGTTTGCAATGTGATAATCAGATGTAGAAAACTTAAAAAAAAAATTAGTTCACTTTCATGTGTGGGTGTGCTCACATTTTAAAGTATGAACCACAGTTAACTAGTGGTCTCAGGGGTAGTGACTCACTCACTTTTTTTAATGGCTTAGTTGAAGTATGCTTACGATGCTGATCATGTTGTGTTAGTGATTTTGGGGGGGTAACTCAAAATTAGCCATGTTTTGTGTTGGCATAACAAAACTGTTAAATGATTGTCAAATACACTTTACAGTGACTTTGTCTTCTATTTTATGAGGAACCCAGTGCAAGTCACTAATATTGTCTAATAGTGACATTTGCATAAGACTTGTAATAGTTCATTGAGCTTGAAGGAATTGTTACCATTAAAGTCTGTGTTTAAAGAAAGACTTTGGTCTTACTCAGTAATTCCAGCTAACACATGAAATCCACACTTGATGTTAAATTTGGACTTCTAAAACAGTTTGAGAGACATGGATTCTGACTTTCAAAAGTAGGAACCCTGGTGGCACAGTCGTTAAGCACTCAGCCACCTGCAATAGCAGTCCTTCAGGGAACATCTGCTTCCACAAAGATTTGCAGATAGGGAAAAGCCTATAGAGCATTACTCTGCCCTATGGTCCAAAGTGGTGAGCAAAGCTGGGTTTGGTTTTTTTTTTTCCTTCAAAAGTGTGGTCTGGTGACAAGATGTTTTGAGAAATTCTTTATGATGCAAATCACTGAAGTATTCTTCCAAGTCAAAACTGACCTATAAGTTGGTGCCCAGCAACCCCTAAAGTTCTCCAAGTAATGCAGATGCATGGTAGAATTAAAGAGCCACTTTTAGATAGCTGGCTCTGACATGGCAGCCAGTGATCTTTTAACTTTAGTGTTTTTTTGTTTTTGTTTTGGGGGGGGCGGGGGGGGCGGGGAGGGCATCACTGCTCTCCGGTAGTGGGAATAGGAGGCCCAGCCCCACTGCTGGAATTGAACCTCCGTCCCAATGGGCCGCAGTCCCGCACACAACCACTACGCCACCAGGGCTCAGCCCTTAACCTTAGTTTTCTTATTCATGGCTTTGTAGAACTTGTTAAACTGTGTAGCTTAGTACTAACAATAGCTAAAATTCATAGTAATAGCCTTTTTGCACTTAGAATACTAAAAGGGCATCAATTTCCTGCCCTTTCCTGTTTGGGGTAACAGTCTAGGGATATAAATCTAGCACATGTTTAAGCCAAGAGACATTGAAAGTACATATTTAAAAAAAAAAAAAAGCCTGCCACTAAATAATGAGGGTAAATAAAAATACTGGAGTCTTATAATTTCAAAAAATTCAAGCATTCTGCAACTAGTGAATTAAGGCTTCATTAAACACTTGCCATTTGGGTTCCTTTAGTTCAAGATCTGAAGGTTATGTATGACATCTTTTTTGGGCTTCCTACAGAATTATGTGACCGGTTGACTAGTTCAAGTCCACCAACCACACTTCAGGAGAATAATTGAAATTTTTCACTCAAAATATTTATGGTGCAAAAGGAAATTCCTAACCTATCAAAGGTTTCTGAGAAGACAAGGTAGTCTTAGTAGAAAGATAGTCTTGGTAGATCTTTACAAAGGCACAGAGCTTACAAAGTTTTTAGAAAAGTGAACTTTGTGTACCCCGGACGTTTTTTGACTATACACACCCCTACCCCCAATCACAGCTATGCTCCTGTACAACCATGAAGGATAATAAGCTGTCCTACAAAAATTTCATTGGGAAACTACCCTGCACCCTTGACTGTTTTGTTCCCAAGACATTTAAAGTGAAGCCTGTTTAAATGTTCACACTGCTGTGTTGACTTAGTATATAAACTTGAACACAGAACTTCTGTGAAACATGAAAAAGCTGGCATACAAGTGTAACTTTGGAGGGTATGGGAATACCTCCAAGTTTCTGTTTTGGAAAATGTACAATTTTGTAGCAGTACTTCAAAGTGGCTGAGTCAGAATTTGGACTTCGTTTTCATTGTACTACTGTATACAGCCACACTAGCAACGCTCCCTGCCCCCCCAAAGTATCAACTCAATTTGAGGTGTTAAATGCAGCCTAAGGGACAAAATGGTGAATTTGGATTTTAAAACCTGACTCAACCCAAACAACCAGTGTTAAGGATGAAAACTAGAAAGCCTAAAGTTTAAAGTTAGCTGAGTTAAATTGCATTCTTTTCTGCTACTTTCTTTACTCCTTGATTGTCTTAACCTGCTACATTGCCTTTGATCATTTTTTTCACATGCCTAATATTTTAATGCCCTGTTATCCATACGTACCATGCTGTCCATTTCCTGTGAATAGATTATTTTAAGACTTCTTTATTTTGAGTATTGGAAGTAGTATGAAGTTACATTTTTGTTTTTACATACTATTGGCTAAAATGAGGCCTGATTGTATAATGGGTTGTACGATGGCTGCTAATTAAGATTTCAGCAGTTGGGATCCAGCAGCCACTCCATGGAAGACAGATGAGGCCTTTTGCTCCCACAAAGATTTGCAGTCTCTGAAAATCCGAGGGACATTTCCTTTCTGGTTTATAGGTAGCAGTGGGTTTAGGTTTGCTTTTATTAGCCAAGGGAAAGTAGTTGCCATCTCCATTTGTGTCTGAGAATGGTGTCCCACAGGTATTGTCCACAGCTGAAGATTGCTATGGTCTGAGGTCCCTTTGGGCAGACTTGTGTTGCCAGTCTTGGGAGTGTTTAAAAGCAGCCTTTAACTTTGATTTTGTTTGTTTGCCATATAAAACTTGAAGTGTAGAACAAAGTACTTCCAGGTCTCCCTTCATTAGGAAAACAATACACAATGCTGACTTTGAGCAATGTCTCCTGAACTCTACAGGTTTCTGTCTATAGGTCTACCACTTACTTGGATTGCAATAGTTTCAAGAGATCCTCCTGCAACTTCCTATCTTTCACAAAGCACCATCTTTTGAAACCTATGTCCCATTCCTTTGCTAATGTTTCTCATGCGTTTCTAAGCAAGAACTGAAATACTAAAAGTAATTTAGAAGGCTACATGTCACTTTCCTGCCACTCTTCATCTCCAATCTGAAATCATTCTTGCTTGGCTGCACCACCACTGCCGACTCAGCTCACACAAGCTTCTCTTCAAACGGCAACATGATTTCTTTCTCATGACTTGTTTCCGTTCTTTGCCTAGCTAAATCCACATAGCATGAAGCTCTCTTTATTAACTGTAGATTTCTAACTATCACCATAACTGCTTATAAGATTGCAACACTACCATTATAGTGGACCATGGCAGCATTTAGTATTCACCTTAAATGTAATGCTGTTGGTCCCTCAATCACATCCCAGATTGTAAGCAGCATGAGGCAGGGAATCTAATTTTCTTTATTCTTTGATATATCACTGCCAGGCACCTTGTAGGTGATGAAATACTTAACAGAAGATTGTGAGTAAAATGGTGTAACTGCATTGCATTCCTCTGTTGACTTTAGCTTCAAAAGTACAAAAATGAAACTTTTGCAATACACTGCAGAAATCCTTTCTTTAAAAGCACCTGTTGATAATCGTATCAATTCCAACTCTGTGACCTTACGAGATGGTAGATAAAGTTTCCAAAGCTGTTGTCTTTAAGGAAGCAAATGTCCCACCTCCCCTTGAGCAGTTGGTGAATTTGAACCACCACCATTTTGGTTAGCCACCAGGTGCTTAACTGCCTCACCTGGACTTCTTGCTGCTAGCTACTATAAGTAAACTACCACAAGATGGCCTGAGAAGACATTTCAATTTCTGGCTGTCACTGATCTGTGATGGAATAAAGAAGTGCACTCAGGCCTACAACAAACTAAAACCAGGAACCCAGAGTGGAAGTAGAACAAAGCTAGAAGCTAACTTCCTCTCAGAGCACATGTTAAACCAAGTGAAATAGAGCTTTAGTTTTCATGCTCTGGCAAAGAGTGGTGTCACATAGGAAACTCAAACCTGAAATAATAAGGAAACTGCCTTGGACATTGGTAGGTATTCTGTGGCAGGACAATACGCTTCCTACCCCCAACGATTTGTAACAACAGCTTTGTGAAGAATTTAAGTTTTTCTACCTTGGTGAACATGAGAAGCAGATAACTTTTTGAAATAGTTCCCGATCGATAGAGCAACCAGGTACTGGCAGGAGAGTTCACACCCTAGAAACTTTACAATAGCTCAGACTTAAAAATCAAAAGAAAAATACAAAGGAGCAGGATCCAGCTAACGATCTCATGCATTAAAACTCCCATCTGTGCATTATAGGAAAGGAGTCAAACTTTGAATTTAGCATGTCAGATGTAAGCACATGACCACATGTTTATCATATTGACCAATCTGTTCGGTTACAACAGAAGGTCCCAGATAATGAAAATCAAGCCAATTATCAAGTGGATTCTGACTCCACTAGGATGACAGAACTCCTTTGGGTTTCTGTGGCTATGTCTCAGAGGGAGCAAACAACCTCTTTCCCTCAGAGTTGCTTGTGTTTAAATCTGACCTATGGGTCAACAACCCACAGCATAACCATGGTCCTAGATTGCATGGGAGAAAAATGGAACAAAAATCAATTGCCTAAAACAGGATAAATATAGTGGACCGGTGTAAACTAGAACCCTACGCTATTGCCCTAAGACAGCCATTTTGACTGTGAAACTGAAGTTACTCCCCAAGGTCACCTTTCAGCCAAATAATAGGTTGACATCAGAGAAACATTTCCACCACGAGTAATAATGTACTCACTTGAACGGGCAAGTATATAAGACCAAATGGTCAACTGCAAAATGTCATGGGAAGGAGGGACAAGAAAGTTTGATCAATGGAAACAGCATACAGAAAAAGTAGGATACTGACATTAAAATTGTAACCAGTGTCACGATTTGTATTAAAATTGTTAAAGGGGAAAGGAATTCGCTGTATAAAATTCCATCTAAAGTATATTTAAATCAGTTGAATTTCTATACACTAGCAAAGAGATCTGAAAATGAAATTAACACAATTTTATTTATGATAGTATTAAAAAAGAATACTGATCAATTTAACCAAGGAGGTGCAAAACTTGTACACCAAAGACCACAAAGCACTGTTGAAAGAAAACGTTTTAAAGCATCCAAACCAAGCCCATGGCCATTTTGAGCCTATTCTAACAATGTTGACTCTATAGAACAGTGAAGAATTCCCCTGTGGGTTTCTGAGACTAAATTTTGTGGAAGGAAGCAACCTCGTCTTCCCTAGAGCGACTAGTGAATCTGAACCCTTGCTTTTGCAGTTAGATCAATGTGTCACTCACTACACCAGCTCCAAGAAGAACTAATGTTCACACACTGAAAGACTTCAATGAGATTTAAAGATTCAATGAAAGTCATATTAATGTCTTGCCGAAGCCTGAGTAGACAAAACAACGTTGAAAAAAAATAAAGTTGGAAGACTCAGTCTTTCAAATTTTTTTTTATTAGGCATCACTGCCCTCAGGTGGTGGGAGTAGGAGGCCCAGCCTTTGCTCCTGGGCGCTGGAATTGAACCTCCAACCCAGTGGGCTGCAGTCCCGCGCACAACCACTACGCCACCGGGGCTCAGCCTCTCAAATTTTGTTATTAGCTATACTATAGCTATACTATTTACAATGATGGTATTGGCATTAGGATAAACATATAGCCAAGTTAGGTGGACTTGAAGGTCCAAAATAAACCCATACAAAAATGGTCAAATAATTTTTAAAATTATTTTATTGGCGTTTCTTACAAATATAACAATCCATAAGTTAATTAGATCAAGCAAATTTGTACATCTGTTGGCATCGTCATTTTCAAAGCATTTTCTTTGTTATTAAGCCCTTATCAGCTTTTCCCCCTCCCTCCCCCACCTTCCCACCCTTGTGAACCCTTGATAAATTACATATTTTTATTTTTTCATATCTTACACCTCTATCTCCCTTCCCCCACATTTCTGTTATTTATCCCCCATGGACGGGGGTAATAGATTCATCATTGCTATTGGTTCCCCTTTTCTCTTCTTTGCCCACCCTCCCCCTACTCCCATGGTATTGCTATCCCTATTTCTGTTTCTGAGAGTTTTGTCTACCCTGACTTAAGAGTGTCGAAAGCTCTTATCTGTACTGATGTACATATTTCTATCTAGCAGGATTTGCAAGGTTAACAGCTCATGTTAGTGTGGAAAGTGGGGTGTGGGGTGGGGGCAGGAGGAGGAAACATTAAGGGACCTGAGAAATATTGTATGTTTCATCAGGTGCTAAACTGCATCCTGGCTGAATCGTCCCTTCTGTGTGACCCTTCTGTGATGGGATTTCCATTTGTCTACAGACGGGCTTTGGGTCTCCACGCTGACTCCTCTTTTCACATCGATATAATTGTGTGTGATCTTTTGATACGTAATTCTGTCAACACCTCGACACCTTGTAATCACATAGGTTGATGTGCTTCTTCCATGTGGGTTTGGTTGCTTCCCTACTAGAAGGCTGCTTGTTTAACTTCAAGCTTGTCAGACTCCAGGTGCTATATCTTTTAATAGCTGGGCACCATCAGCTTTCTTCAGCACATTTGCTTATGCACCCATTTTGCCTTCAGCAATAATGTTGGGAAGCTGAGTATCACGGAATGCCATGCTTTTAGAACAGTGTTAAAAAAAAAAAAAAGAACAGTGTTCTTGTGTTGAGGGAAGACAACTAGAGGCCCAAAGTCCATCTAATATCTTAATAATTTAACATAAATATATGAACATAGATCAATACCCCTATCCTTATACATTAGTTATTTACATATGTACATATGCCTATATGTATGCCTCGCTGTATGACTTTTGCCTCCTGGTTCTTTCTGTTTACGTTTACTTTCCTCTTGCCCCAGTGTCATATCCAACCTTCATTCGGTTCTCAGCAATTCCTCTCAGCTACATTACAATTGATAAAGCTCGAGGCACTCTATACCCTCCTCACTATTGATTTTAGATCCTTGTTGCTCCCTTGACCCTAAGTTTGTTGGCTCCCTGCTCCTTTTCTCCTGCCTCCTTCTCCTCCTCTCCCATTACCTGCCCACTCCACCTTCCCCCTACCCCCCAAAAAAGAACCCCACAGTTTCACTGCTTTATTCTCGGAATTGTTAATCCTGCTTGCCTTATTTCCACCCCCCCCCCACCTATCTTATATAGATCGACATGTTAAATAAATAAAATAATAAAAGGGAAAAACATAAATAATTCCAGGTCTACCTTCCAACCAGGTCTGATGAGTGCCAACTACAGCCGCCCAAGTCAGAAGTCTATTTTCGGGATCCCTCAGGGACTTCATGACATTGCAACCCTTGCTGCTGTTGTGCCCCCATTGTGATTTGCCTTATAGTCAAATACTTTTTGACAAAGATGCTAAAATAATTAAGTGGGTAAAGAATCGTCTTTGAAAAACATGATCTGAAAAACAAACAAACAAACATGATCTGGGACAATTGGGTTCCCACATCATACACAAAAATAAGTAGATCAAAAACCTAAATCCAAGAGTTTAAACTATAAAACTTAGAATCTCTTTGACTTTCAGTTAGGCAATAGGTTCTTAAAGAGGATACCTAATGTGCTAATAACCAATGAAAATATACTTTGAACTTTGTCAAAATGAAAAAAATGGGGCATTGAAAAAAAATCCAAAAAATGAAAAGAACACCTTAAGTATGGAAGAAGTTATTTGCAAGTTATATATATATATGATAAGGGTTTGATATCCAGAATCTAGAACTCTCAAAAATTGAAAATGAAGTAAGGATTTGATTCTTTGAATAAAGAACTAACAAGCACATGAAGAGATGTTCAACTTCATTAGTCTTTAGTAAAATGCAATTCAAACCCATGCAGTGCAATTTCACGTCTAGGAGGATAAATATACCAGTAATGATAAGAAATGTTGGTGATAATTGGAGAAAATGAGGTATGTGTGCAGCACTGATGGAATTGTAAACTGGTACAGATATTGTGGGAAACTGTTTGGCAGATCCTCAACAAGCTAAACAGGACCCAGATATGTTATTCCCCAGTATTCAAGACTCCCCAAACCAAATTGCCTGCCACTGAGTTAATGCCAACACATAACCTTACAGACCAGAGTTGAACTACCTCTGTGAATCTCCAAGGCTATAACTCGAAAGGAATAGATAGCCCAATCTTCTTCTCATTGAGTGGCTAGTGATTTCCAGCTGCTGCCTTTGGAGTTAGCAGTGGTTAGCATGTAATCATGATGCCACTCGGGTAAGCATACTAGAGTAAGCATGCAGGTATTGCTATTTGGGTTCTAGTTCATACTTGCATTGGTTTATTCCCAACAAAACTTGTTTTGACGATTCTCTGCAATTATTGGAAGACTATAGACAAGTTCTATCAATAGTACTATTGACTTCATCTTGTTAGGGGGACTTTCAAAGAAGGATGCGTGCCAGAAGCAGGTCGAGGGTCAGCAAGCTGATCTTCCCATAAGTTTTTTGAAGCAAGCTCAAAGCTAATGAAGATGATTTTATGGGACAAAATGAAACGAGGCTTAGATTCACCAAGACTGTGAAAAAACAAAGTGCTATTAAATTAGTGTCTTCCAAGGGCAGCGGTTCTCAACCTGTGGGTTGCAACCCTTTTGGGGGTTGAATGACCCTTTCACAGGGATCGCCCAAATCATAACGGTAAATAATTTTTTGGTCGGGGCCCACGGCAGCATGAGGAACTGTATTAAAGGGTGGCTGCATGAGGAAGGTGGAGAACTGCTGTCCTACGGGATCTGCCGGGCCAGGTAGATACAAGGCAGCAAGGTCAGTTCTTGCGCGGCTCTCAGAATTACCCCTGTGTCATCGAAGATGGGTACGCGAGCATTTACACCAATAGTTATGGGAGCGCTGGTCACAACAGCGATCCAAATGCTCACCAGTCAGGGAATTGGAAGCAAAATGTACACTAGCTATTGTTCTATTATTACCCGTCTATAAAAAGGACTGCATGGGGAGTGATGGAACTCAAGGTTATTGTACTACAGAAAGAAGCCAGGCATAAAGGACTTCAGACTGTAGCACTCTTTTGTAGGAAATATTTGGGTTTAAATCCATAGAGAAAGTTTGATGCTTGTTAGAGGTTCAGAGAAGTGGGAAGTTACTGCCTAAGGAATGGGCATAAAGTGGTCTCTTGGGATGGTGAAAATGTTGTAGAACTATACCATTCCTCATTTACAGGCATGGCTAAGGAGCCAAAGACAAGGCCTTTATGTGAAAAATAGCACTATGTGAAAACGGAAGATGACTGTATCATCATATAACTGCCGATCTATATCATTACATACCTGCCCGATTATATCATCACAGAACTGCCAAATCACACTATTGCAATAACTGCCAAACCACTGAGAATCATGGCCTGGTCAAGTTGAAATATAACTATAATTGTCATAGCCAGTGTTACTTTACCAGATGCAAAATAGATAGCACCTTTTTTTCATTATTGTAGTAAATGCAAAATGTTGGATAGCAAGAAAGTTGATACAGAAAGAGGAGTAGGTGGAAGTTATGATTGCATAGTGTTGTAAATGTTCTAAATGTTACTGAATTCTAAGAGATGAACTTCACCTCAATTAAAAATATTTTAGTTGGCTGAACCCCGGTGGCGTGGTGGTTGTGTGTGGGACTGCGGCCCACAGGGTTGGCCGTTCAAATCCAGCAGCAGCTCTCCAGCAGCAAGACTGGCCCTCCTACTCCCACCAGGGGGCAATGATGCCCACCAAAAAAGATATTTTAGTCACATAAGGTAGTAATAGCTGACCACATATAATTTTTGGTCCCAAATTACTATTTTAAACACTTTCCATATACAAGAGAGCTTCACAAATTTTGTGGAAATATTCCATTATCTTTTAAATTCCATCCTTCCAAACTGCCTTTCAGGCAATGAGAAATGAAGTGATTATTTCCAAAATACCAAATAGACTTGAGACAAAATTTGGTTTGGTCTGAGTTTTCAAAAAGTGTGTTAGGAATTAATTAATTCAACAAATATTGAGTGCTTCTTTTTTAGGGTCTGGTCTAGGCAAGGAGGGGGGAACGGTGTGATGGTGGAACTTGTAGTCTAGTAGGAAAACTTCTGTTAATTACACAGGCTATGAAGTGTATAAGATAAAAAAATAGAATAAAGAGTGATTGAGGAATGACAAAGATTTCACTGGGGGTATGTTTTTTTTTAAAGTTATTGGCATACAATTCACATCTCATGTAATTTAATCATATTGAGAGTTGTGTAATCACTATAATCAATATTAGAACATTTCCTTCTTTTGTTTATTCATTGCTATTTGCTTCCCATTTTCCCCCAACCTCCCCTGCCGTAACCCTGAGAAATCCTTAACTCAGTTACTGTTTCTCTAATTTATCTATCTTGGGTTTCATATACAGAAAACAATAGCAAAGTAAAGCAGAGAGAAACCTCAATTGAGAAGAAAGCAAACATCTTAAAAAGTAGAACAAATTCACAATGAGGGAAAAGCAACATCAAAGGATGAGGTGTTAAATTTTAACCTCATTGTATCTGCAATCCTCCGCTATCCAAGGCAGATGTAGCTTGGTTAAAATGTAGTCTCTTCTTATATTCTACTTTGCAATGCTCTCTGTGGGATAGCAAGGCTATTCCCACCCCTCTACTAGGCTCAGAGGCAATTCACTGGAAGTTTAATGGGGGTGGGTGGGGGAAGAGGATGACTTTTAACCCGAGACCTGGATAATGAAAAGTTGCTTTTGGCCATGGAAGCATCATGGACCTCTTTTAGGAACCAAGGCAGCATGCTCACAGAACAGCAGAAAAGGCCAGCAGGACGGAATGTAATCAGTGGAGAAAAAAGTGAACAGAGTGCATTTATTATGTCCTTGTAAGGCCATTGGAAGAGATTGACACACATTTGAAACCAGTCATGTGGGAAGGGTTAGGCAGGAGGATGGTCTAAGGGCTAGACTTGGAGTGCAAAGTGTGTGGATCAGTCTCTACCATTCATCTGAGACGTCATTGGAGGGGCAAAGCGTGTGCATGGTAATGGAACATCAAGCTTGCCAGACTACGTTTTCTGATGACTTCCTCTCATATCTGACTCTCAAATTTGTGAAATGAACAAGACAGATCAGGAATAGCCTACAATTTATAAAAGTCAGTCTTCGATTCCTTGACTTTCCTCTTCTTCCTATGGGACTGCTGTGAATACTCCTATTGATGCTTCAGGAAACTGGTTCTGACTGGCCTCTGCCCAGGTCAAGTCATTCACTAGCCTGCTCCAAGATGCCTCTCTGCCGTACATACTTCTATATTTTTTAACTTCTTATTGTCAATTGGGTGAAGGCTTACTGAGCAGGATCATCAGTTTTTCATTCAACAATTCATACATATTTTGGCTCATTTCAATTATATAATTCTGACATTAAAACAAAAAATTTGACTTTAACATTAAGGTTATATTTGTCTCATATGGTAAATTGCAGGGTTTTTTTCCTTTTAATTATTGCTAAGATAGTTTGCATACATGGGGACCAAATGTTCTTTAAAGTTTTGGTAGGACTCTCAATAACATTAGGCCTAATGTTTTGATTTATTTAATGAATAGGCTTTAAGTGGAGTCTTTAAAAAACAAATCATCAGTATTGTCAGTACTTTTTTGCATCATAAGTCAACTTGGTCAAGTTATATATTTAAAATATTCTCCTTAAATTTTCCAATTTATTGCTCATGTTCTTTTGTGTCTATCATTTTTCTATTTCAATTTTGTCTATAATAACACCCTTATTCATAATTAAAGTTGAGTTATCTATGCCTTTCTCTCTTTATCAATTTTGTTAGTTGTCTACTTTCTTATTCTTCTTTTTCTTTCTTTCTTTCTTTCTTTCTTTTTTTTTTTTTGTGCCTTGGTGGGAGTAGGAAGCCCAGCCTCGCTCCTGGAGAGCTGCTGCTGAATTTGAACCATCAACCCTGTGGGCTGCAGTCCTGCACACAACCACTACACCACCAGGGCTCAGCCAATCTTATTCTTCTTAAAGCACCCACTTATAGCTATCAATCATCCATTCTGTTTTACGTTTTCATTTTATTAATTTGTGCCTATTAATTGTTTACTTATTTTTTCTACATATTCTGGGTCTATTGCCTTCCCACCACCATCACACCACCACCAGTCTTTATTTTGATACTCAAGTTCATTATTTTTCTTGTCCAAAGTAAGCAAGGTTATAAAGTTTCATTTAAATACTGCCCTGCCTATATTCCACATATTTTGATATCCCCTTTGCAGTGTGGTAGAATTATAAATTTCAATTTCCATTATTGTTGTTTCTTTGCTTTGTGATTTTTTTTAGAAATATGTTTTTTACATGGAAAATAAATGTTCTCATAATTTTTGGCTTATCCTTTTTCCAGTTTATTCTTTTTACCAGTTTCTGTCTATCAGTCTAGTCTGGGAATGTTCCATTTGTCGAGATTTTATCTGTGCAATGGCACGAAGACCCAAAGTCCATGAAAAAGTGAAGAGACATCCTCTTACAGAGGGGTTATAGCGAGGAGATGAGCCAGTCTAGGTGCAGTGTAGTAGCAATGAAATGTTCTCAAATACTCACTCCCACAGACTATCATTATCCCAATTCTGCCAGACAGATTTGTCTAGACCAGGGGATACACATTGGAGTTGAAAATGTGGAAATTTAGGATAGATAATCCCTTGAGACTAGTGGGGAGTGGTGACACTGGGAGGGTGGAGGGATGGTGGAGTAGAAAGGGGGAACAAATTTCTCAGATCTACATGTGACCTCCTCTCTGGGGTGTGGACAACGGGGGTGGGTGTGGGTGTGGGTGAGTGAAGTGACACATTAGACAGTGTAAGATATGAAGAGGTAATAACAATTTGGAAGTTATTGGAAGTTCATGGGGGAGGAGAAAGCGGTAGGGGAGTTATAGGGAGTTGGAATTAAAAAAATAAAGAACTAGAGGAAAGAGGGGAAGAGGAACTTATGCTGGAGGGGTTCAAGTAGATAATGTAGATGAATGTGGCAACATGTGTACAAATATGCTTAATATTAAATATTGTAAGAGGCCCCAATAAAATCTATATTAAAAAAGGCAGAATAAATGATAAGATGTTAATTTATTAAAGTGTTTTATATGACCAAAAAAAGAATGTGTCACTTGCTGGAAGGTCCATATGTCCTTTAGGCCAAGGATTTAGAAGTTTTGTGCTTGAAAACTCAAGCTCTGTGAAAACAATTTGATCACCGCTCCCCACTCCCAAGAATATTCATAGATGGCATAAGAACAATGACAGCTAGTATATGAAAAGAAAATGTTCATTTCTCATTTGTGTCACGGAGAGGTGAGTTTCCTTTGTTTTCCACTAGAACCATTAAAAGGCAGCAAACAGGCAGAATTCTCAGTGACGGTTCAAAAGGTAGACTGGAAAACATCTGATTTGACAGCTAGGTCCTACACTTACTGTCTTTCAGTAGGCATGCATTTGGACTTTTCTGGGCTGTCGTATTTCAGTGCATATATAAATTTTTGTGTGGCTTAATCCCAATGACTAAAAGCTTAGTTCAGCTAAGTTTAAAACTTTATTTTCATACTCAATTTAGGCGTCATCTCTCCTCCCTGCTCCCCCAATGGAATAAAGAAACAAACAAAACATCAAGAAAAGCAGCTATCGTGGAGTCTGCTCTGACTCACGGCCAGGCCACGTGTGTCAGGGAGAGAGGTGCCCTGCACAGTTTTCATTGGCTGATTTCCCAGAAATAGATTGCCAAGTCTCCCTTCCAAGGTGCTGGCGCCGCAGGGTGAATTGGAGTCCCCAATCTTTTAGTTAGGAGGTTGTTAGTGGCCATCAAAACTATGGCACTGTGTCTTTAAGTTATATAAATTGAGTAGTTTGGGGATGATTCAAAATAAGGTTTATCCTTCCTGCTCACGAGAAATTGTGAACAGAAGTTACACTACGAACAAAAGAAAACAATCATATTTTCTGTGCCAAATCCTAATATGCTGAGCATGTATGAAGTCTGCTTTTGTTGTTGTTTGTGGCATCACTGCCCTGGTGGGAGTAGGAAGCCCAGCCTTGCTCCTGTAAAGCTGCTTCTGGATTTGAACTGTCAACCCTGTGGGCCGCAGTCTCACACACAACCACTAGGCTACTAGGGCTCAGCCAATGTCTGCTTTTTCTTGCATAAGCTCTATTCTCAAGTGGGGTTAACTTACGATGATGTCATCTTTCTACCCTGGAATGAGAAGAGGAATGGTCTCTATTCTAAAAGCAAAAACAATAGTTTCCCTCAAATATTTCTTAATAGATCAACTGAATATAGTCAAACATATAGGGTAGGGTGATTTTTTTTTTTTTACTTTGGCTTGATGGAGTACCCAGCTCCATGAAAAAAATTCCATAACCCCTTCCATAAGTCTCAGTGTTGAACAGATGTGGCTGGCGATTTAATGTCATGAGTTCGGCACATTACTTGAACTGAGACCTTTGTTCATATCAAAAGTAAGAATGTGACTGGAATGAGGAAGGCTTTGTCACCAGGCAGAGCCTTTTCTCAAGTACTACCACCAGACTCCACTGCAAGGAGCCTGAAGTTGTGAGAGGAAAGTTCTGGCTCTGGTCTCTGTGTAGGCTCTCTCAGCTAGAGTACCAAGTCGGGGGTGGGGGGAGAGGTGGGGGCTGGATGCCCTAAAGCCAAGATGCCAGGCTAGTGAAAAGTGCTGATGAAGGAAAATATTGTCCAGTGCCTGCAGATCGAGAGAATTCTAGGACAACCATACATTTCTGATTTAATATTAAGAAAGATCCTTTTTAAGCATGCTTCCCAAATTATTGAAATCAGCCCAACAGCATCAACACATTGAAAAGTCTAATTTCACTCGCTCGCTACCATCATGACGTAGATTATAGCTTATCAAGAACCCATAGGGGAGAGTCATGTGGCCCTGTGGGCTTCTGAGGCTGAAGATTTTTGAGAGCAGAAAGCCTCATGCTTCTGTTGTGGAAGGGGCAGGCAAGTGTGCAGCTGTTGACCTTGTGGTTGGCAGTAATGCCTCACCCACTATATCACCAGAGTTCTTTCAGTCTAGCTGATGTACTGGGAAACCCTAAATTCACAAAACAGTCAACTACAGCTGAGTGATCAAACGTTTCTTTCCTGAAAATGACAACTACCCAAAGCTCCAAACGCCAAGACCAGTACTTGAGTTACGACTAAGCTTATCCACCAGGTCTTTGTCCCTCCGAGCAAGTTCCAGGGAGCACCAGTACATCCTAATGCAAACACATGACTCCCGGGATATGTGTGGGAGTGCTTGGGGCCCTTGGCTTTGTTAGGGAGAGGCCCGTAGGTTAAATCTTTTATGCTTCATGTTGAGATTGTCTACACTCTGGAGTTTAGGAAGCGAGCGTTGGAGATTTTTGTGGGCAAGTCTCACAGTTAGAGTGAGGCAGACGGTTTAAGACTCCGATTCCCGGAATCTCAGGACTGTTTATAAACTTTGGGGGAGGTGTTAGAAGGAGGGGGTACAATGCACTACTAAGGACAGCTCAGGGTGTGTTCTCTCTGGGCCAGGCGCTGCGTTTGCAGTTAGCTCTCAGAAGCAATGCTACAGACTCTTAAGATCCCTGTGTAGAGGTTAGGTTTGCTCTCACAGCAGCAGGCAGGAAGGCAGGTGGGTATCACAGCGCCAAGCCCCTGGCTGCAGTTCGCGATGAAGGGCTCTAAATCTGCGGAGGGCGTGTGGAGGGAATATCGGGCTTTGGGAGGGCGTGAGGGGTCTGGGCACTCGCGGTCCCCGATCTCCCGAGACTGTGCCCCACTCTGCGCCAACAGATCACGGCGCCCAGGTATTGATCACACACTCCTGCCTTTCCTGATCCCACAACCTCGTGGCGAGGAGCAGGGCGCAGGCCCCAGGGGCCGAGGCTGGAGGCGTGCGCGGAGGCGGTCGCACCCGCGTCCGCGACGTCCCCACTTGGGTCGGGTGCTGGCCCGGCTCAGTGCTCTCGGCCCACAGCGTTGGCCCAGCCCGGCAGGGGGAGGCCCTCGGAACTGCTCGGCTGGCCTGGGGGGGCGGGCCTGGCCTCTGGGCGGGGCCGGGCCGTGGAAGGGGGAGAGCGGCGTGTGCCCGGGCCCAGAGGCCTGTCTGCAGCACCTTCGAGCCGGGAGCCCCGGCCTCTCACCCATCCGCGTCCCGCGTGGGCCAGTCCTGCGATGCGCCTTCGCCTGCTGCTGCTGCCGCGGCTGCTGCTGCTGCTCGCGCTCGGCCGGCCGGGCGGCGGCGGCGGGGCGGCGGCGAGCGCGCGCACCTACAGCTTGCGGGGCAGCTGGAGGGTGCGCAGCGCGAACGGCTCGCTGGACCTCCGCGGCGCGGTCCCGGGCTGCGTGCACAGCGCCCTGCTCCAAGCGGGCCTGATCCAGGTACTGGGAGCCTCCGTCCGACGCCCGCCACCCCGACCCCCCCCCCCCCCCCCCCCCCCCCCCCCCCCCCCCCCCCCCCCCCCGCCCCCGCCCGGGCCCTGCGGGCAAAGAGGGGCCCTCCGGAGCCTCGGCCTGTTCTTGACGCTTTTGCATTCACTTCCTCTACTTTGAAGCTTCTCGTTGGTGGCGAAAAATATCCAGGCAATGTGTCTGCTGCTGTCCCCGAGCGAGTACGGGGCTCGATCGACCCTGACCGGCCCACTTTGAATCCATGGTCATGCTAGAAGGCGCAAGGGTGGAGAAGGCAAGTCTATATATTCCACCAGCAGCCACTGTGGCCAGGAAGCCAACGACATGCTCTCACCGATCAGGGGGAAGGCGGGTAATTACTGTCTGGACACCTGCTAAGGAAGGGTTAACTCTGTCTAGTCACATCTTAGGGTTTTGTTTTCACTTTTAAGCCAGTCAAAATGCTGATTTGGGGCTGAGCCCCCGTGGCGTAGTGGTTGTGCGTGGGACTGCGGCCCACTGGGATGGAGGTTCAATTCCAGCAGTGGGGCTGGGCCTCCTACTCCCACCACCGTGATGCCCACCCCCCCCCCAAAAAAAAATCCGGATTTGGCTGTAAAGTTGGAGTTGGCAATCTAGCTAAAGATTATATATATATATATTTTTTTTTTCTTGGTGTGTAGAAATTTATTTTAAGTTTCTTTTCTCTATTTGAGTTTTATTTTTATTTATTTACTTTCTCTATTATCATTTTTATCTTTAAAATATTTTTTAAAAGCTCACTGGAATGCAACGAAAGGTGTGTGTGTGTGTGTGTGTGTGTGTGTGTGTGTGTCTGTGCATCCATGTCTGCCCCAGTAGATCGTTCCCTTTCTAGCCTCCCAGGGCAATGTGAGTAGACACTAGAAGAAAACTCTTTCATGGTCCACAGCCTGGACTTTTTAGATTTGCCACGTCGTCTTCCACTGCGACTGAGGCCCCACCTGCTGCACGGACCCTGTTCTCTTCTCGTTTGCTTTTGCTTGTGACAAGATGTACGTGATACAGATTTTGCCTTTATTAACCCCACTCCCACACTTGATGCACTAGGCCTTCTGGTCTGTTTTTTGTGTGTGGTAGGGGATTAGGTCTGGACAGACAGATCTGTGTTGGAAGAAGTAAGGCCAGGGTGCTCTTTGGAGGCAAGGATGACAAGACTTTCTTTTATGCACTTTGGACATGTTGTCTCAAAGGACCAGTCTCTGAAGAAGGATATTATGTTTGGTAAATAGAGGGAAAAAGCAAAAAAGAGGAATGCCACGGATGAGATGGATTGACACTGTGGCGGCCACAATCGGCCGGGCCTAGGCACAGTTGTGAGGCTGGCACAGAACCAGGCAGGGTTTCATGCTGTTGTGCCCAGGGTTGCTCTGGACTGGAGTCGACTCACTTAGTGACACTGGACAATAGCAGCAGCAAAGGATTATGGGAGGAGCACTCCCACTGTGCGGTGTTGCAGTAGCAAAGTGCTCATATGTTAGGTAAAAGGCCTGTGGTCCAGTGAGGCGAAAGACCTGGGCATCTGCTCTCTAAAGATTAAAAGCCCCCTAGTGCTGCATCTTGATGGAAGCAGATCCAGATGCCATTCTTCCCCTGAGTGGTTCTGAACTGCCTACCTTTTGGTTAAGCACGGTTCCACCATGGCACTTCTCCCTAAAGATTACTGCCTAGAAAACCCGTTGGACCATTTTACGACTCTGCTACTTGGGAATCGCAATGAGCTGAAAACCTACCAGTGCCCACCCCCCGCCCCCCCAGCAACAACATAACACCATGGAACCATAGAACCACAGAAGAGTCTAAGTTTGTCTAAGATCGCACCGTAACTAATGGTGTTCTACCACTGGCTCATCTTGCTTCTTAGCCAGCAGGAAGCGTTTTTGAAGCTGTGTGGTTGGTTGCCACTAGTGTTCTAAGTTACTTAGATGGCAGGATAGTCCACTGAAGCCCCCCAGAGAAGTCTCCCAGCCCTCTCTGCGGTGGGGGGTGCTGGAAGTGGGGAAGGGGTGGAGGAGAAGAGCAAGCTCTCCTCGTTCTAGGGCCTGCAGCTCACCCAAAGGCCAGGCCTACCCTCCAGTTCACTGGAGCGGTTCAACCGCCTCGCATGCCTGGCTGGGCCAACGCTGTGGGCAGAGAGCACTGAGCCATGCCAGGACCCGACAGAAGTGGGGACGTTGCGGACACTGGTGCTACCGCCTCCCCACATGCCTCCGGACTTGGCCCCTGTGGTCTGCGCCCTCCCTTCGCCCTTCTCAGCCACTGGGTGTGGGATCAGGAAAGGAAAGAGTCTGTGATCAATACGTGGTCCCTTTGATCTGTTGGTACAGAGTGGGGCACAGCCTCGGCAGATCAGGGACCGTGAGTTGGCAGGCCTCTCCTGCCCTCCGAAAACCGATATTCCCTCCACATCTCCTCCCCAGCAATATTTCTGCACTGCTACTCTTTCCATCATTTCTCCCCAAGAACGCTGAGCAGAAAAGAAATGAATGCTAGAAGCGACATTGACCGCTGTTTAACTTTTAAAGAAGTAAACAACTGTTTTAACCATTTCTAGTTAACAGAATACTTGGATGGCAGATCCTAGCTGACCTTGGCACACTGAAACTTCACTGCCCTTGCCTCAAGGGCCCTGTGTTTACTCCATCAGGTCGTAGAGGCTTTCCGTGTGGGAGACCTGGTGGTTTAGTGGTTAAGAGCTAGACAGCTCACTGCCATGTCAGCAGTTCCAAATCACCAGCCCCTCTGTGGAGAAAGACTGGACTTTCTACTCCTTTGAAATGTTACACTTTTACACCCGGGCAGCTCTACCCTGTACACCCCGCTTCTTCCCCCTCCCCCCATTGCTGTGAATGGGTATTTGCGTTTGGTCTGGGTTCAGTGTGGAGCAGTGGGTTAGACGTAGAACTGCCATTCCTAAGGTTGATGGTTGGAGGCCCCCAGCCACTCCTTGAAGAAAGACGGGTCTTCTTTCAGCTCCTTTACAGAATTACAGCCCAAGGAACCTGCTGGAGGAGTTCTGCGCTGCCCTGTGAGGCAGAATGCACTCAGCGACAGTGTTTCTTTATTTCTCCTTTTCCCCTTGCCTCGGGGTCCCTGGGTTGGACAAAAAAGTTTGTGCTTGATTACTAAGCCAAAGGTGGGGGAGTTAAGCTTACCCAGCAGTGCTGCGGAAGAAAGGTAGGCCAGCTCTTTCCTTACACAGTAACGTGAGTTAGTCTAGAAAACGCTTTGGAACAGCTCCATGTGGAAACATAATGAGCTTGCCATGAATTGGAATCAGCTTGATGACTGTGGGTCTGATTTTTCCCCCTCTCATTTTTCTCCCCTTCTTTTACTAACAGAGTTAAGTCAATGAGAAGTAATTAATGGCTTTAGCATAATTGGACACTGACCCATGTTATAGGGCTAACCAATTTTGGTTGCTGCTTAATGAGAATGTGGTTGCTTATAGCATGAAATAACTAACATTTCCTCAGGGGAAATAATTTATAATGCCTGCGCTATGTCTTGACAAATTGTTAGAAAACCTGGCAGCAGAGTGGACGTGTATCTTCAGGCTGGTTGGTGTGGGAGAGTAGGGAGCCTTTGGGGGGGATTAGGAAAAACCAAATCTATTGAAAATTACCAGCATCAGGGTCATTATTGAGTAATACAATGCTGCTTACTGTTATTGCAGTTGCTTTTTGGTGTTGAGCTCAGAAATGATTTAATAGTTTAGACCAGAAGCTGGGTGAAATATTGTGTTGATATGAAAACTTGGGATTAATTTAGCTAAAGTAATTCATTAGCACATTCATTCACTGAATGAATTATCCCATAAGCACTTGTCTTTGTGTCTGTGATCTGTTATGGCAAAAAAAAAAGAATAATATTGACCTGCAGGGTAGCGGGCACATTGGGCTTAAAATGGAGTGTTGAAATCAAACAACCTTTGCCCCAGTGACCATTCTAGTGGGGAAGATGGACATATCAACAAATAGATAATATAACGATCGGTGATGTGCTCAAGAAAACGATGGGGAAGACTAATACTTTAAAAAGGCATGTCAAAAGACAGCCTTTTCGATAAGGTGGCTTTTAGCAGCGACCTTATTGTTTTCTTTTCCCCTCCAGGATTTTAGGGTTTCTAAGGGAAGAAGCAGGTTACAATTCAAGTTCAGAGAGGATTCAAGAATCAGTTCCTTGATCAAGACAACGTCTTGTCAGCAGTGTAGGCAGATGTGCCTCTTTTTTTAATAATCATTTTATTAGGGGCTCTTTCAGTTCTTATAACATTCCATACATCAGTTGTATCAAGCATATTTGTACACATGTTGCCATCATCATTTTCTAAACTTTTTTAAAATTGGGGGCTCGTACAACTCTTATCACACTCCATACATCCCTCCATTGTGTCAAGCACGTTTGTACATCTGTTTGTACATCTGTTGCCATCAACATTGTCAAAACATTTGCTTTCTACTGGAGCACTTGCTGTCAACTCCTCATTTTTTTTCCTTCCCTTCCCCGCTCTCCCCTCCCTCATGAACCCTTGACAATTTATAAATTGTTATTATTTTGTCATATCTTACACTGAGTTCTTTCTTCACTCATTTTTCATTTGTCCATCCACCAGGGGGGAGAGTAGATGTAGATCCTTGTAATTGGTTCCCCCTTTCTACCCGACCCTCTCCCCACGCTCCTGGTATAGCTACTCTCCGCACTGGTTCTGAAGGGATCATCCATCCTGGATTCCCTGTGTTTCCAGTTCCTATCTGTCCAGGTATGCATCCTCTAGTCTAGCCGGATTTGTAAGATAGGATTGGGATCATGATAGTGGGGCGAGGGTGGGGTGGGGGGGAGACGAAGCATTTAGAAACTGGAGGAAAATTGTTTGTTTTATCACTGCTGTGGCTACCTTGCACCCTGACAGCCTCTTTTTGTGGACCTCTTCACTCTCCTTGCTTGGGCAAGTGTTACAAAGCTTTCTTAGCTGGGGTGATACTTGCCCAGCAGAACCTCACTCTGCTTCTGTGCATCGGCCCTAATGCACTCTGCTTTAACTGCAGCTCTAACTCCACCCAGTGCCCAGAGGCTCCCGCCCCAATCAGCAAGCCACCTGCCTGAAGGCAGTCAGCTTTCTGGATCCTGTCGGTCCTGTGGGCCTCCTGCAGGTCTAAGCTAAGATCTTAAAAGCACATGTGACCTTGCTTACAGAGACAAAACAAAAAGTGGTCTGGTGTGGAGCCTGTCAAGTAGGAACTTGATTGACATGTTCCAGGGACTATAAAGGTGGGATGTGCATGCGTGCATGCATGTGTGCGTGCATGATAGGGCTTGGGGAATCTGGTAAAAAGTAGGAGTTGAGGGCAGACCAGGCAGCACTGTGAACCAGGGGCAACACCAGATTTTATTTCAAATATGATGGGAAGTATTTGAAATACTTTGAGTGTAGAGTCACACGAGAAGGTTATTTGGGTGATGATGTGCATAGTACAGTGGCACAGAGAGGACACGTGCCACCAGTCGGGGTTATGGAAGTTATGCAGGCACGAAGTTGTGGATCAATGTGGATCATTGCGCCAGTTCCAGTTTCATGGTGACCCCAGGCTCACAGATCCAAGTGTGCTCTAGAGTTTATAGAAATAATTAGCCACACTTTTCTTCTAAAACCTCTTGGGGTGGATTTGAAGCTCCAGTCTTTCAAATAGCGGTCGAGTATTTTAACGGTTTGTGCCACCCTGGGACTTCAGGGTGGCCGAAGTGAAATGAGGAGATGTGGTAGTGAGAACTTATTTTGAACAGCGTATCCATATGTTTGCGAACAGACTGGATGTGACCTGCAGAGGACAGGAGCCAAGTTAGGTCAGGGGTTTCAACCTAAGCAGCAGACTGAATGGAGACTACAGTTATGGAAATATTCTGTGCTTTATAGATAACCGTCCAGGTATTCCCTATAGTAGCATGCTGCCATCAAGTGCATACCGTGAGGGCAGGGTAGAACTTCTCTGGTGAGTTTCTAACACTGAGACTCATCACGGGAGTACAAAGCCCAGTCTTTATTCCTGATTGGCTGGTAGTTTTGAACTGCTGACCTTTAAGATAGCAGCCCCTTGAGGAACCACTATGCTTCCAGGGCCCCTAGTCTACACAGCA
The DNA here is from genome assembly GCA_004026705.1 of Nesogale talazaci. NCBI lineage: Eukaryota > Metazoa > Chordata > Mammalia > Afrosoricida > Tenrecidae > Nesogale > Nesogale talazaci. Next base: position 24,601 of record PVJH01019795.1, read on the forward strand.
CAGAATCAAAGTCTTAGGGGTCTTGGAAATCCTTTTGAGCATCCTGCTACCGGTGACCATTCTCTCTGCCTCGATGAAGAACATGCAGTTGTCACGAGTCCATTGTGTGTACAGAGTAGGGTGAATCTGTACGCTTTTCAAGACTTTCAGCAGCAGATTGGCACATTTCTCTTCTGAGTCCTTCTGGATATGTTGGGATATTTTAAATATTTAGCCATTTGTGCCGCCCTGAAGTAGCGCTGGTGGTGTAGTGGGCTCTGCACTGAGCTGGTCGAGGTGTGAGGTCGGAGCTTCCAACCCAGTGCTGCTCTCGCAGAGAAAGATGAAGCTGTCTGTTCCTACAAAGATTGAAAGTTGCAGAAACCAAAGGGGCAGTTTTACCTTGCTTCGTGGGCTCGATATGAGTCAGTATCATCAACTCAGTGTCTATGAGCTTGGTTTGGGGAGGTTTGGTATTCCTAGCCTACAATTATATTAGGAATTAAGACTAAAAAATAATTGAGTATTTTGTGGGAAGGCGCATTCAGGTGAAACAGAAAGTCTAATTGCGGCCACAAGAGTACTTGATGGGAAAGTTCTTAGGTTTCACTGTTTGAGTCCCCACTTGTATAAATTCTGAAAACTATATTAATTTTGTGTGTGTATGTGTGTGTGTGTGTGTGTGTGTGTGTGTGCGGCATCACTGCCCTGGTGGGAGTAGGAAGCCCAGCCTTGCTCCTGGAGAGCTGCCGCTGGATTTGAACCGTCAACCCTGTGGGCTCTAGTCCCTCACACAACCACTATGCCACTGGAGCTCAGCCCCAAAGCTATATTAATTTTTCAAAAGATATTTCAGTGTGTTAAAATGAGAAAACATATAAGAAATACATTGGAAGTCTGACTTCTAGAAATAATCAGTATTAGAATTTCAAAATACAGGATGTTCATTCAGAATTTTTCCTATGCACATACATTTATAATACATCTTAAAATAAGTAGGATAGTCACTTTTTATACTTACTAATCTTTGGTGACAAAAACAATATTTCTGACCATCTTATGTAAACAAACATAAGCCAGACTTATTGGACCCTTTTAAATTCACTGTGTAAATTCACTATGATTTATAACCCTCCTTTATTATTGGATCATGTCCTAAACTTGCACGTGCTGATTTATATTCCTCACTGCTCCTCTTTGAACGATTAAAAAAAGAATCATAAAAGTTTTTTGCTTATTGGGCAAAAATAGATGCAGAAAAATATAACCCACACAAAATTTTCAGAAGCAGATATAACTGCTGTATAAATTTTAGTGTATAAGTTTCCATATTTTTCCTACTATCCACAAAGAAATGCGTAAGATTAAAATGAAATCATTCCCTAAGATGCTTTTGTCAGAGGATTTTTTTATTTAAAATGCTTAGTGGATATCTTTCTGTACATATAAACATAGAGCCAGCATAACTCTAATAACTGCAAAAATGATATTATAACGATGTCATCCTAATAAAAATCTTTTACTCCAAATAAACTCACTGCCATCACGACAACTCCAACTCTTACCCACTCTCCAGGGCAGAGTAGAACTGCCTCTGTGGATTTCCATGACTGAACTCTTTTCCAGAACAGAAAGCTTATCTTTCTCCTGAATAAGAGCCCATCTATATACCATAGGCTCCCAAACTTGTTTGGCTTATCACCCTTTATCAGAAAAAAAAAAAAAAGCTACTCAGCAAATTCAAACTTTTTGTGGTATAAGCCCATAATCTAGCATAAAGTGTAGGAGTCTGATTTTATAGCTCCCTGGATTGTTCCAGCACCTCAAAAGGGTGTATCCTGAACTTTTGGAAAAACAATTATAAAAGAAAATATATTATCAATGTGTATTAAAAACAGTAGGCAGTAAACACCTATTGCTTCTCTACATTTTCATCTTTAAAACCTTTTTATTGTGATTTGGGGGAAAGTTTACACAGGGAAGCTTGGTTTTCTATTCAACAGTTCATCCTGTTTGCTTTGTGATAGTGAATGCTACTCCCACCATGAAACGCACTCTTCCCATGCCATCTGCATGGTTTCTGTGTGTGTTCACCCCTGTTTCTGTGTGTGTTCACCCCTGTTGTGGCACTGTCTTTTCTTGCCCTCTGAGTTTTGTTCCTGGGCAGATGCTAGTCTTTTGATCCATTGTGTTAGATTGTTCTAGCAAGGACACACGTCACAGGTGTTATTGTTCCCCCAATAGACCTATCATCAGGTTTACTGCCAAAAGAACAAACAAATCTGCCTTGGAAGAAAGGATAGACAGAACGCTTCTTAGACTAAGAGGCAAGGGTGGTGAGATTTGTTGCATGCAGGTTGAATATGAAATCAGAAGAAGCCAGACCCTGTTGAAGGACATGGTGTTTGGCAGTGTCGAGGGACAGCAAACCAGAAGGCGGCCCTTGATGGGCGGCATCAGCACAGTGGCTGCAACATGGGCCTCCGACCTAAGAACATCGTGAAGATGACGCGGGAGCATGCTTTGCGATGTTGTTCACAGGGTCACCACAGCATCATTTGGCTGAGTCGCAGTTCCAGGCCTGAAGGGCACGCGAAGGTCATTGTCTTGAGATGCCTCTAGTCTCTATGGGATCAGCAAATCTGCATATATGTGTGTGTGTGTGTATATATATGACTATGAGTTTTGTTCTAGGTGTTTTTTTCCTCCACTCTATCTGGCACCTCCTCCTGTGACTCCTTTCATGGCAGTCAGTAGTGGCAACAGGGCCATGAAAGCTGGGGCTACTCTGGTCTATTGTCATAGAAGGACATTTCTTAAACGTAGCATTTATAAAGTGCATATAAACTTCATAGATTAAAAGATTGTATCATAGGAGCTGGAATGTGATTTCCCATAGCATACTTCTTTAGAAAACATTTCTAACAAGTTCTTCTTGGTCATTCCATCTAAGGAGCATGATTGAGTCCATGGAGGCCGCCCTAGTAGGAATGTTTAAAAACATTCTATGTAGGCTAAGCCCTGGTGGCGTGATGGTTGTGAGTGGGATTGCAGCCCACAGGGCTGATGGTTCAAATCCAGCAGCAGCTCTCCAGGAGCAAGGCTGGGCTTCCTACTCCCACCAGGGCAGTGATGCCACACAGACACACACACACACACACACACACACAACATTCTATGTAAAATATGTGTGGGTACAGGCATTCTTTTGTGCTCCTTATCAGAGAGGCAGTTTCCGTATGAATATGCTTTATGTGTTTTGAAGAGGAATATTTTTAAACACTTAAGGATAGAATGTGATCATTTTTTTGAAGTGAAACATTTTCAAAAGCTTTTAAAGCAGACTTCACTTAAAAATTCATATTTTTTTCTTCTAAGTGTTTGACTACTTAAGTCACATGTGACATGCTAGAGACAAGTTTGCTAATGATTGTGCATTTGAATTTACATTTGAACAGAAATAGTCAGCAATCAATAATGTCACTCAGTTTTTGAGAAGAGAGTCATGATGTTTTAAAGCTCCTATTAAAAAAATAAAAGATTAAAAAAAATTTTAGGGGCTGAGCCCCAGTTTTGTAGTGGTTGAGTGTGAGACTGCAGCCCAAAGACTTGGCTGTTCAAATCCAGCGGCAGCTCTCCAGGAGCAAGGCTGGGTAGCTCCCATGACCACCAGAGGGCAGTGATGCCAAAAAAAATTTTTAAGCGTGATTCCTAAACCAGGTATGCATTTCTTTCCCTATTTGATGTCTTGTGCGGTTCATTTAAGGCATGGGCAGAATTGTTTTGTGTCATCCATACTGGGAACCACATATAATCTGTGAGTTAAATCTCTAATTGAGTTGTGGCCAGTCCTTATTCCATGTGAGTGCATCTCTTCAGTCTGGACTTTAAAATATCTTTATGGGATATTTCTTTGATGCTTTCCATGTGTAAGATAATATTCTTGTGCATTCTTTTTTTTGTCTCTTTTTAATTGTCTGTCCCCATGCTCTTGGCACAGAGTCATTCACAAGAAGAATAACCCTGTTTGCTAAGCTGGGCTTTCCTCTCAGCTCACCACTGGATTGCACCAGCCAACAGAGAATGGTCAGGTGCAGTGGTGGGTAGGTGGCTGGACTTGTGCATCCTTTTACATCATCATCCCAAGCCTGGGATGGCGGAGACTTAGAAAAATTATTAACCTGCTAAGTGGTAGAGCCAAGGATTCAAACCCACAGTGTCTTTGCTAATATTAGCAGGAGGAGTAAGCTGGCCTCAATCAATTCTAATTTTAACATGTCCAATGGAGACTATAACACACTTTTATTAGTTGTTCTCTTTGGGGGGGTGTGTGTGTGGGGGGGGGGAAGTAGCTCACTAGATCGTCCTTCTGAGGCATCTCTAAGTGGATTGAAATCTCCAGCCTTTTGGTTCGCAGCCTGGTGTGTTCACGCTGCACCGTCCAGACAGTCTTACAGTTCCTGAGAGCCTGCATCAGTCATTGGAGTTGTCAAACAAATTCAAGTGTCCTAAAAGGAGCAAGAGTATTGCTTGTGGAGCATGTTTATTATTCCTTATTTTATACCATTATTCATATCCACCTCCCAACTTTTAAAGTTCTCCTTGAATGCAAGCATTCCCCGAAGGTCAGTCCAGACAAGGCTTTTCTATCTCTGCTTAGACGTCTCTGGTGGTCCCTGAGTTTCAAGCAGGATCTGCAAGCGAAAATTGCTCAAATGTGTCTCATCAATAGCTCCCACTTCTGCCCCAAATTCCAGCTGGGAATTCTGCTCACCCTTTTCTCCCTGACTGTCCTCATGGCATATGAAACAAATTATGTTCAACTCTCTCTTCTCTCAATTGCGGAAACCTTAGTTTCTCTTATTTTACCCATTTCTAATCAAAGCACCCATGTTTCTCTGAGAATTCAGAGTCTTGGACTCTGTGAGTAAATGGGAATGTAACCTGATGGCAGGGAGTTTGTCCTAGGGTCCCAGACAGTAACTATGATCGTCGCAGTGAGCCTCGGAAAGAAAAGGGGAAGCGGCTGAGCCCATTGCCTAATAGGACTGTTGAAAGAATGCAGACCTCGGTGTCTGACGGAGTTGGTTGCCTTTCTGGATGTGCTTCTGCTGAGTTGTGGGATATAGGGAAGGTATTTCGCCTTTTGGAGCCTTTATTTCCTGCTCTGTAAAATGCACATGCGAGTGTCTCTCTCAAAAGCTGGTATGTAATAAGAGGGTAAACCAAAGATACTATGCCTCTTTGGGCGATCCATGAGTCTGCTTAACAACTCAAATGATTTGCTCACGCTTTGGGCCATTATAAGACCCCCCCTGGTGGTCCTAATGGCACATAAAAGTGTGAGTTTACTAGTGGGACCTCAGGGGAAAGGCTTGTTAATCTGCTCTTGAAAAGTCTTTGGAAACCCTTTGGGGTGTTCGTTCCACTCTTGACAACCATAGGCTCCCCCTGAGTCAGAGACCACAGCAACCCATTTGCTGGTTTCAGGCATCATGAGAGGTATTGCGAAGCAGCTGTGTGCTTTCAAAAGCACTCAGAATTTTAATATGAGTAAATTTTAATGTGAGGGTCTGATTTAACCTAGAGCCAGATTATGCTGGTTCATTCGAATTTGAAACAATCATCCTAAGTGTAATCTATATCCCTACATTTTTAATTCTTTTTCCTGTCTTTCTTTCTGGGTAAGGTATGTTCCCTTACCCAGTGAGAGACTGTTGAAAAGCTTTTCTTTCGTTGATCTGGAAAAAGAACAAGTGGGAAGATTACACTCTTGAATTCGACATGTAGTTTTCCTCACGGATCGAGGAAGTGGTAAGGGGACCCTTGCCAGCTAGCCAGTGCCTCACACAGCCCGAGGCCTAGCCAAGGGACAAGGTGCTGCTGCACCAGGCTACCTTCTAAGGCTATTTTTAACTGTATTGGACCAGTAGGCTGGATGCAGACTTGTGTGCAGGCTGCTCAGTAGTTACGCCTTCAGATTTGTGTCCTTCACTCTTTGTTCCCCCTGAGTTCAGTAGGGAGGCTGGGGGGTGTTATAGAAAGTAGAGGCAAGTTATCTGGATCGGGAATATCCCACTTAGTGGAACAAAGCCTCACCATGAAATACAGTGTAAAAGGCAGTCGTGTGGTTGTAGAAAATCTTACCAACCCTTGTCTTCCGCAGTTGTTTAGCAAAATGTTCTCTCAGCAGTTTCTGGCAGATGCTTATCCTTCCTTTCCGTGATATCAGTCATCGAGGTGTGTGTGCCTCCCACAGCTGTGTTGGCGATCTAACTTGGCGACCCAGTTTATACATCTGTGGAAGCAAGCCCAACTTGGTCTACCCTCTCTTCCTCCTCTTTTTCTCTTCTCAATCTGGGGCCGATTCGGGAAGTAGAAGGTTACACTTCAGGATCGCACGTGTTGCCAAGCTCCTTCGGGTCTGCCTGTAATTGCCCAAAGGCCCTGCACTCCGATGGTATGCCGCAGTCTGAAGCCCTCAACTCTCACTGTACCAAGTACCTTTCTATTTCCCAGCAAGTCTCCTGCCTGAAGTGTCTCAGATTTCTCCCTAGGGGTCAGACTCCCCTGTGCTGTCTCTAGTCAGTCACCTGGTTCTGCTGCTGCCGTGTCTCTGCTGTTGCTTCTTGCGATCTCTTTCCTATTATGGTGGTACAATGCTTTCTATGTCTCTGTTTCCTGGTCAAGGAGGCTCCCTTGCCCAGGGACGCTGGGTCTAAGTGATATGATCCATTTCTGACATTTTAATCTGTGGTCCACTTCTGGGATAGCGCATTTAAGTCTTTGACAAAACTGTCAAAGCTCCCCATGAGAGTGATATATAATCCATTAGCATGGTCTCACCCCTACAAAGGTCCCATGCACTATTAGTAGTAGTACGCTACCCGATCCCCTTGGAAGGTACCACATGTTTGCATAGCATTATACAGTTATTTGGTGGTTGTTTCAAAGGTTGTGGCTAAGAGAGATGTGTAAAGTCATTTCGATGCACAAAAGTCTGCCCACTGGCTCTTCTGGCCATTGATCCTTTTATAATTGAAGGATCAACCTCCCCCCTCCCCTAATGATTTTATCAGTCTAAAACAATCACCAATATTGCAAAGAGTTCTCCAGGTGAGTACAGTCAGGTACCAGCTGCTCAGGTTTTCTGCAGTTGTCCATCTGATTTGACTCTTGGATAAAGTGACCAGATTTTAAGCGGGACACCATTGACCGGGGTGGGAGTGGGGTGGCCTGGGGAGGGGGGGGTTCTTGATTAAAAATTTGGTCTATATGAAGTAACAAAAATGTTCATAGTATGCAAAAATAGTATTGTAATATATTTATTTTCATTTGAAAATGCCACAGAATGTTGTTAAATAGAACGGGACATCTGGTCACTATACTTTTGGAGTCACCCTTTCTGACTTCTAGTATAATTTAGGAGAGAAAAGATATTCTTGCTCTGAGCCTCACAAGGTTTCAGCATAACAAAACCTTTAGGGGACTTTAAGTTCAGCCACTTACTTAAGCGCAGCAGTACCTACCCCTTAGTCTACTATCTCACATTTGCAGGTTTTATAAGCATCATCAATCTTGTTAACGAGCAACCCTCACAACTTAATCATATAACACTATCAGTATCTTTTCCCACTTCCATCATGAAAAAACCCAAAAGTTTCTTATCCCTTGACCCATTCCTTTTTCTTAAGCATTTCTCACCTGAATTTCCCACCCATTAACTTCAACAAACTCCATAATTGTTAGCACTGTTTGTGAGTTCCGTGTGGACATTGCAACGCATTGTAGATCCTAGAAATAAAAGGAGAGCACTCTGGGGTGTGCAGTTGGAGCACAGAGGCTAGAGGTCTTTATGGGAGCAGATAGTCTCATGTTTCTTTTATGTAGGGGCTAGTGTGTTTGAACCACTCACCTGTGGCTAGCAGTCCTCTACTTAATGAGATTCCAGAAGATATCTGTGTCTAGCAGGATATTTCATATTCACAGATTGTGAAACAAATGAATAAACAAAATACTTCCTGCTGGCTGCGCCCTGGTGGCATAAGTGGTTGAGTGCGGGACTGCGGCCCGCGGGTTTGGCGGTTCAAATGCAGCGGCGGCTCTCAGGAGCGGCACTGGGTAGCGCCCACGACCACCAGAGAGCAGTGATGTCCCCCCAAAATACTTCCTGCTATCGAGTCAATGCTGACGCCTAGAGACTCTGCTGTGGCTGTCCGGGAATGTGATTGCAGTATGTAGGGGAGTAGAAAGCCCTGTATCTCTTCCACTAACACGGATGGTGGTTTTGAACTGACGGCCACAGGAATTGCAGCCCAAATCGTCATCATTATACCACCAGGGATCCTATACATGAGAAGAGGTAACACTGTGGGGATGCCAATACTACCCCAAACATTAAGACTGAACCCAATCCTCATCAAAATCCAAACTTTTTAAAGAAATGGGGAAAGAAATCCTCACCTCTATATGGAATGGCAAGAAGACCCAAATAGTTTTCTTAAATGTTGAAAGAAAGGAGCAAAGTAGGAGGGCTCAACATTTTCTGCTTCTTAACCCCTAAGCTTTTAGGGTCCTTCGTGTACATGTCACACAATTCAGTAGTTTAATCGTTCAATCATACCAAGCAGAATTGTATAATCATTACCACATCCATTTTAGGACATTCCCTCCCCAACGGTTACATCACCATTAAACTGAATTGTGCAATCACTATCAAGGCTAGAGCTCTCTCCCGCCTCTGCCTGCATAATTTACTCCCCAAGTCCCCTTCCCACCCTATCCCCACCCACTCCTGCACTCCCTATAGCCCCTTGTGTCAGTTATTATCATCATTATTATCTTTTTTAGGTTTGTAGCAGCACATCCTATTTATTTATTTAATATTCTATTTATGTTTTTTATATATATTTATTTATTTATACTTTATTTAATTATTTTTTAGGATCATTTTATTGGGGGCTCTTACAGACATCAAGAATGTTTGTACATTGACTGAGCCCTGGTGGCATAGTGGTTGAATGCGGGACTATGGCCCACTGGCTTGGTGGTTCACATCCAGCAGCAGCCCTCCAGGAGCAAGACTGGGTCTCCCACTCCCACCAGAGGGCAATGATGCAAAAAAAAAAAGAAAAAAATATAAAAAAGAATATTTGTACATATTTTGCCATTATTGTTTTCTAAACATTTACTTTCTATTTGAGCCCTTGGTATCAGCCCTTCTTTTTTCTCCCTTCCTCCTCCGCTTCCCCCGCTATGACCCTTTGATAAATTATATAAATTATTATTATTTTCATATCACACTGACCACAATCTCTCTTCCCCCCACAGTTTCTGTTGTTAATCATCCTGGGTGTCTGTGTTGGTCTGGATAGACAAGAGAAACAAGTTCATGGACATTGCTATGTTTATAAGAAAGAGGTTTAAAAAAAAAAAAAAGAGGTGGGCTGAGCCCAGGTGGCGTAGTGGTTATGCACGGGACTGCGGCCCACTGGGATGGAGGTTCGATTCCAGCTCCCCGGAGCAAAAGCTGGGCCTCCTACTCCCACCACATGAGGGCAGTGATGCCCCTCCCCCTGAAAAAAAGAAAGAGGTTTATAGATAAGAGCAATAGAATATTGAGAAAACATCCCAACCCAGTCCAGATCAAGTCCATAAGTCTGATATTAGCCCATATGACCGATACTGATCTATAAAGCCCTTTTTAGATGCATTAAATACCATGCAATTATGCCAAACTCAGGAAGATCACAGGCCAGTGGGTGCAAAGTCTTATGGGTCCAGTGGTGGTAGAAGCATCTCAGTACTGGCAGGAGTCTTCACATGGTTCTTACAGTTCCCAGGGCACAGGGTCTATCAACGTAGTGCCATGTGTCTTGTCAGTAGTGTGTCTCTCAGGGAGTAAGCCTTGTCAGTAGAGAGAAAGTGTCTCTTTCCTCCAAGAAGGAAATCCATGAATTCCCAGAGTCCTCAGGAGAAGACCATACCTACACAGAGGTCTCATTGGCTATAACCCTATTGACAAACTAGATTCCACTTCACTCTTAATTCTCTCGAATCCCAAAATGATACCAGATTATGTAATTACCACAGACCACCTCTTGTCAATTGGACACTTTCACATAACTCGTAGCCATATGTAATTTTCAAACAAACATTAATAAAATCATACCTGTACCTAACAGGATAAGACTAAAATACTTACAATTCAATATGTCCCAACCTCATCTTAACTTAACATTCTATAAGTAAATAAAACAAAAATATCTTATGATTAAAAATTGCAGTTAAGTAATACCTATACCTTAATCCTATAACCCTATGTATATATTCTCCCACCTATGAGAGTTTGTAAGCCAAACACTTCATGCTTTTACCCACGCAATTTTGAGTATCCAATTTCTACACTGCCACAGTGACTTACATCAACCCAGTGTGCTGAGAAGATAATCATATTCTTTCATGTGAAGAATCTTCATTCTAGTTGGAATCTTCTGAAGTCTCCATCCATAAGCAAAGTCAAACCAGGACCAACCATTCATAAAGTCTGCAACAATATGCATCAGTTCACAGGCTCAGATGTCTTCATCTAGTCTGGTTCTAGGCCACTCAGTGTGCGCTGCCTTACTTTGCCTCACCAAGGTATCCACTGGTCACCTTGCTTTAGACCAGGGCTTCTCAACCTTTCTAATGCCTCCACCCTTTGATGCCATTAATTCCTCATGTTGTGGTGACCCCCAACCATAAGATTATTTTTGTTGCTACTTGATAATTGTAATTTTGCTGCTGTTATGAATCATAATGTAGAAATCTGATATTCAGGATGTATTTTCATTGTTACAAATTGAACATAGTTAAAGCACAGTAATTAGTCACAAAACACTATATAACTATCTATTGTGGAATTTTTATTTCTCATTATAGATAAATGGTATTTTATCTTGATACAGAGTGTAACATGGGTAACAGGCTTCAACGTTGGGTACTCATATGTGGTTGTGTCTCCTTGTGGGTGGACATGCCTGGAGACAGATAGAGGAACGGTGTCTTGGTTCCTATGACCATCGGAAATGAGTATTTTCCAGTGGTCTTAGGCAACCCTAATGACAAGGACATTGACTCCCAAAGGGGTCATGATCCACAGGTTGAGAACCACTGTGTTAGACCATGGTCCCGTCACAAATGTTCAATAAACCTAGCTCCTTTGTGCTAGGTCATGAACTTCAGACCAGTCAATCTGCTCTCATCTTCTCCTCTAGTTCCTGTAAACCAGGTCCATGGGTATCAGTGGCCAGACTCAGCCTGTCTCCTTATTGCTGTGCTTTCTCACTTTCACTCAGTAAGTGGATCCAGGAGGTCACCTAACAAGCATTTCAGCCTTCCCATGGGCTCTCTTTAACGTTCAATGCTAGAGAGGAATTTTCTGCATTGTGTGTGTATGTGAGATTATGTGTCCATAATTGTGATCACTTACCCCTTCCTCCCATTCTTCCTACCCTCCCTTTCATGTTCCTAAGGGATTTATCTGACCTGAATTTCTTGTGCTGTGAGCTCTTATCTGTGCCATCATGATGCACCAACTGGATCAGGAAACAGGTATCAGAAGATCTGAAACAAAAACAAACAAACAAACAAACATTATATTGTTGAGAAAGAGGTGGATTGGAGCAGAGACCCAAAATCCATTTGTAGATAGTGGGATATCCCCTCACAGAAGGGTCTCAAGGAAGGTATAAGTTAACCAAGTATAGCATCGAATAAATACACAATATTCCTTGTTTCCTTGAAGCCTCCTCATGCCCCACTATCATGACCCCAGACCTGCCTTTCTCTTTGTGCTAGACTGGAGCTTGTTCACTGGTACAGATAAGTTATTATGCTTATGCATCCACTCCTCCTGTGCTTCGCAGTTGGGAAAACTAGTAGAAAACAATAATAAGCAAAAGCCCACAAAAGGTAATAAGAATAAAGTTATAACTTAAAGTTATTGACAAACTCAAGTTTGTCAATTGAGTTATAGTCAATGAGACCTCTGTGTGGGTATTCAAAAAGCCAGTGAAGAAATTTCTGTCATGGAACAAGTAAGAGATACTTGCACCCAAATGATCAAGGTTAAAATGGTCTCTGCTTGATGGCAAGGCTGTTTGAGATTCTCGCCTATGGTTATAGTGGATCTGCCAGTAGCTCAGCCTGACTAGATGCTCTGTAGATGGGTTTTGTTCTCTCATCAACCCCCGTTTCCTGATTTTAAAACACAGCGCACAAGTACACAAGTAATTAAAAACATTCTTTTTTTTGGGGGGGGGGGGAGCGGGGGGCATCACTGCCTCTGGTGGTCATGGGTGCTACCCAGTGCTGCTCCTGAGAGCTGCCGCTGGATTTGAACCGCCAAGCCAACGGGCCGCAGTCCCGCACTCAACCACTTACACCAGCGGGACTCAGCCCTAAAAACACTCTTGTTATACAAGTACCAGGCTGTGTTTTAATGGGGGTAAATGGTGATGGGGAAAAAGCTCACTGATTAAGGGCAGGATTACAATCCAATTGCAATTGCTGTCAACACATTGTATGTCTATAAAAATGATAAATTGGCAAAAGTTGTGTGATAGATATATTTGTAGCCAAAAAAAAAGTAGTTGTTAAAGCTGCCCATGAGCAACTGAACACCTTGTGTGATTTGCTTCTTTGGTTTGGAGGTTTAGGTGACAGTTTAATGGACAAGCTCAGTTAGATGGTTAGTTAGTTAGTGTTTCTGTTCTGTTTCCTTGTGGGGGTCTTAAAATCTTATAATCTACCGTTCAAGACACAGTGATTGGTCTGTGCTCACCTGGACCAACAGAGGAAGAAGAGCCAGGGGTGGAAGGACAATATAGGCTGTCTAATTGTCTTATGTCAGAGGCCAGAGAGGCAGCTAGTGTTCCCTATGATAACCAACTCTACTGCACAGACCATCTGTCGCAATTCACCATAGGTCTGCATCTCCGTGTGTGTGTGTGAGTGTGTGTGTGTGTGTGTGTGTGTGTGTGTGTAGGTGCTGACACATTCCAAATAGGCCCCTTATAATGTCTGCCTTGTTGATGGTAGGGCAGAAATTTGGGGTCCTGTTTATATAAGTAGTGGCTGTGTTGGTTAGGGAACCAGGTTCTATTTTGGGGGCCACTCACCTAGTTTCCACCATCCAGGGTCTACATGACTGGGGAAGGGTCAAGGATGCCAGGCAAAACAATTTTCTTATATATGAACCACTAGCTGATGTATTGATGCTTTTCTGTTTGCAGTTCCCCATTGCCTCTCTCCGATTCCCATTTCAGAGCCCCCCACCCCAAAGCACCATCTCCTATGGTAGTGTTTACATCTGTTGGGGAAGTGTATGAATGGACATCAAATATGCAATTTTGACTTCTGGGCAGCAGAGGAATGACCTGGTGTTGCGGTAGGTTAGGCATTGTCATAGAGGAGGCTATAGTCTGTGCCTCGCCAAAATCCTAGAAAAATAATGTACGTATTAAGATGTACTTTGTTGAAAAGCTCAAACCAACCAGTCTCGTCCCTTACAATAAAAATTACTTTTAAACTTAACCAGCAGGGAACGTCTATCTCTGGAAAGCATTAAACAAGGCTATTCTCATAAGTAGCTGGGATGGTGCATTCCTGTTTTAGATGACTCATGAGGCCTCCTCCTGGGAGGGTGGCCTGATAACCCCAAGGCAAATGCAGCAACCAATAGTTCCCTTCCTGTGATCATTGTAAAAACTGGTTTTTGTCTCATGGTTTGGGGCTTATCATTTGCTTGATCTTTACTGAGTTTTGGGCTGTCTTTTTGTTTTTTGTTTTGTTTTTTTAGGGCATCACTGTCCTGGTGGTGGGAGTAAGAGGCCCATCCTTTGCCCCTGTGGAGCTGGAATTGAACCTCCATCCCAGTGGGCTGCAGTTCCGCGCACAACCACTACGCCACCGGGGCTCAGCCGCAAAATCTTCACTGGTTTTTAAAGCAGTGTTGAGATCGCCAACTTCATGGTTCCCTTCTGACTCACAGTTTGAGTTTCTTGAATCAGCTTGGTCACTTTCTTTGGCTGAAACAGTGACAGGCAATCTTGGACCCTTGTTCCCAGCAATCTTTGGACTGCTAACCCCAAGGTTACTGGTTCAATTCCATCAGGTGTTTGATGAGATGAAGTGAGGCTGTCTGCTCCTATAAAGATTTACAGCTGGAATCTACTTGAAGTCAGGCAATGGGGGTTTCTGGTGGCACGATGGAGTATGTGTTCAGCTGCTAGCCACAAAATCAGGAGTTTGAACCCACCAGCCACTCCAGGTGAGAAAAACGATTCCTAAAGACTTTTCAGCCTTGGAAAACCATGGAGCAGTTCTCTCTTGTCCTCTGGGATATCTATGAGCTAGATTTGACTCAATGGTTTTGTTTTTTTAAAAAAAATTTTTTAGAATGAAAAGATTACCTCAGAAGGCCTGCTTGGGTAATGTTCTTCTGTTAGGATGTTCTCTGTAACAAAGTATTATGAGCCACACAACTATAAATTCTTTCAAACTCTGAAAAAAAATTGGAGATTCTGTGCTTGGTTTTAACCAGGGAAGCCAATCTACATACATATTCTTTGATAACGAAATCCTCTGGCTTACTTAGGAGAACTCTTCGACTTCATATTTTGCTAGAACTTTTCTTTACTTATTTGGTGTTAAAGATCTGCTCCCGGGGCTGAGCCCCGGTGGCATAGTAGTTGTGCACGGGACTGCGGCCCACTGGGACGGAGGTTCAATTCCAGCAGAGGGGCTGGGCCTCCTACTCCCACCACCAGAGAGCAGTGATGCCCCCCCCCCCCAAAAATAATAATTGATTTGTAGGTGCAATGTTAACAATTGATTTCATGTTTCTTTATGTTTGCACATTTGACCATCTACATAAAATTCAACTTATATCCACAGGACCCTTACTACAGATTTAATGACCAGAAATACAGATGGATCTCTTTGGATAACTGGATCTATATAAAGGAATTTAAAATACCCTTTGACCTTAGGTACGTGCATGTATGCGCTTATCTATCTTGTTTATTTTCTTTTTGTCTAAGCAGTAATCTTTTGTTTAGAAGTGAAATCATATTAAACAATGCCTTGTCCTATGTTCACAGAAATTTGTGTTTTGTTTTGTGTATGAGGACGCGCCCCAGTCATGAAGTTGTTTCTGCGTTATTTTTTTTGTAATGTTCATGGAGCCCACCTAAGCCCCATCCCTTCCTTGGCTGCCTTTCTTCATCCCTGCTCCCCAGCCATCAGCGATGTCGTCGTTGCTGTTACGTGCCCTCGAAACACTGCCTGCTCTGTGCCATCCTCACAATTGTTACCTTTGGGCCCATTGGGATAGCCACTGTGCCAGTCCGGCCCGTGGAGGGCCTTCTTTTCCACCATCCCTCTCCATGACCAAGCATGAGGGCTTTATCCACGTGGTGGGGTGCGGTGACCCCTGTAGCGGGGCGGATCCCAGCATCACTGACTAGGAAGAGGCGGGGACGTGGGGACAACGCAGAGCCCAAACCCGCAGGTTGGAGGAGGCAGCCGGTTTATTGAGCAGTCCCGTTAGATACCCAGGGGACCAGCCCCCGGGGTCTCCACGACCGAAAGTTTGATTGTTGTGAGATGCAACCTGGAGCTGGCAGGCCCTTCTCAGGAGCTGACGGAGGCCCTTGAGCTTCGGACTCAGTTTTTTCATTTTTAAAAGTGGTTTTCTCGGGTTGGCTGGCACCCAACTATGTTCTTATTTGGCAAGGTCCTGGGTGGTCAGGCTCATGGCCTCCCGCCTCTCTGATTCTGCTAGAGGGTGGCTCATCAGTAAGACCAGTCCAGTGGCTTTCCCTGTCCTTGTCTCAAGAAACTCGCCCCTCCTGATATGTCCAAAATAGGTGAGACAAAGTCTTGCCACCCTGCTTCTCTGGGGCATTCAGCTGTATCTCTTCCAAAGCAAATTTATGATATGGTTGGGTAGAATCAGAGAAGTATTGTTTGTTCTGCCCTGGAGACTGTGGCTTTGACCTTGCTTAGGAAGTCTTGAGAAAAAGGAGGCATATTGTTTTGAGTTATGTTCAATGTTACTATAAGAAGGTTCTTCCATTTGAGGCAGAGTGTCACTCACTTACATACACCACCAAATCCATTGCCATTAAAGTTTATTCCAATCCATCAAAATCTATAGAAGGTTTAGGAGAGTGTGAATTTTTAGGGGAGTTCAGCCTCAAATCTTTCTCCCAGAGCAGTTGGGGGGTTTGAGGTGCTGCCCTTGAAGTTGGCAACTCAATGCGTATCCCATCATCATTGCTAAATTAAAAAGTAAAACTAAAGACCCTTATGGCCTTTTATATTATCATTTCGATTGGCAATTATTTGCAAATCTCTTAAAAGGGAAGGAAGGTCTGAATATGGGTGTCACTGTGCTTTAGGCTCTTATTTCTAGATAATATTTAAAATATCTCTATTAGCAGAAGGTCCCTGACAAGATGGATTCACACAGTGGCTGCAGCAATGGGCATCCGCGTAAGAACATGTATGAGGGTGTCAGAGGGCTGGGCGGCGTTCGCTTCTGTTGTGCATAAGGTCACCATGAGTCTGAACCCACTCACTTCAAGGCCCCTAACAGCAACCTGAGCCGTCCTGGAGCACCCCTGGTGGTGGAGTGGTTCCGCGGTGGACTTCTAGCTGCCAGGTCAGCGTTTTGCGACCACCAGCCACTGTGGGAGAAAGATTAGGCGTTCTGCTCCCGTAAAGAGTTACCGGATCAGAAATATACAGCCACAATTCTACTCTGTCCTTTTGGGTCTCTGTGACTCAGAATAAGCTCCATGGAAGTGAATTGTGAGTTAGCAACCTTATCTCAGCTGAAATTCAATATACCAAACACTTAACCAATTGATGTTTTTTTCTTTTAGCTAATTTTGTTTTCTAACAATTTAGCTGTTTCTCTTCATGTCACACCATTTCTTGAGTCTTGGTTACTTAAAATGTTTTTTGCTTATATCTTTCATTCATCTCTCTGAATTCAGTCTGTTTCTGAGTAATGTTAAGTTTTGCCGCTTTCTGTAGCTTTCTAATACTTTCATGCTTTCCTACATTTTTTATGAGTGGATACTCGGAATCAGGCCAAAGCTGTGTGAGTCAATTTCTTACATTATCCTTTTAGTCTCTAATATAGAAACTTTAGGCAGTCTTTCCAAAATATTGCTTTTGTCATGATAAGTTTTTGCTCAAGTATGGTAAGTGTATTCTTTTTCTTTTTTCCCCCACAAAAATCAATTTTGTGACTTGTGTTTTTCTCTTTCTTTAAACTATCTTTTTTATCTTCCATTTTTTTCAATGATTTTATTGGGGGCTCTTACAACTCTTATAACATTTTATATATCATTTCTTTTTT